>PVKM010000304.1:0-118701 GCA_004027735.1 Carollia perspicillata | reverse complement strand
CTTTCTACAGTTTGTTACCCAGAGTCAATAGCAGTCTGAAAATATTAAATGGAATATCCTAGAAATAAAGAATCCATAACTTTTAATTTGCAAACATTCGGACTGGCATGATGGAATTCCACACCATGCTCCCCTCCCCACCTGGGACAGGAATCCTTCCTTTGTTCAGTGTGTGCATGTCGAACATGCCACCGCCCCCATTCGTCACCTAGTAGCTGTCTGGTTGTCAAAACGTCTGTGGTGGTATTGCAATGCTTGGGTTCAAGTAACTCTGATTCTACTTAAGAATTGCCCCAAAGCACAAGAGTAGTGATGCTGGCGATTTGGGTATGACAAAGAGAAAGGTACCGTGCTTCCTTTTAGTGAAAAGGTAGAAGTTCTTAACTTAATGAAGAAAAAAAAATGTGTATGTTCAGGTCACTAAGATCTACAGTAAGAATACATCTTGTACAACATGTGTGAAATTGTGAATAAGGAATAATAAATCATATAGTTTTGCTGTTGCACCTGAAAGTACAAAAGTTATGACCCCAGTGCATGATAAGTGCTTAGTTAAGATGGAAAAGGGGTTAAATTTGTGGGTGGAAAACGAACAGAAACTTTGTTCTCATTGATGGCAATGTGATTCGTGAGAAAGCATTGAGCCTATACAAAGACTTCAGCAAGGGATCTCCTAAAACAAGTGATTGAATGCACATAATTGTTATTACAGTATATTGTCATAATTGCTCTATTAGTTATTGTTAATCTTTTATGGGCCTATGATAAATTAAATTTTACCATAGGTATGTATGTGTAGGAAAACCAGTAGATGTAAGGTTAGGTACTATGTGCAGTTTCAGGCATCCACTGGGGGGGTCTTGGAATGTACCCCCTGCACTTGGGGGCAGTACTGTTACTTCCTGCTCCTTTTGCATGGTCAATAACAGAAGTCTCCAACATGTTCATGGTCAGCACAGAAGCCCATAGCAGGTTTGCGAGAGAGGGAACCCTTTTGCTTGACTGGCAGGTAGAGAGCGGCCCTCCCCTGGCCTCTAGAGTGAACTGTCCTGTGGAACTGCGGACTGAAGCGTGCTCTGCAAACTGCTGCAGAATCGAGAAGAATTTCTGCTGGGGTCACAGCTCTGCTTTCTGATTCATTTTCTATTGCACAAAGGTAGCTATCTTAATTTGACAAGTGATAAAATCTCTCCTGCAAAACTCAATATTAAATTCTTCCCTCTTCACTATCTCCAGAGGATTGAGTCAGAAATAAATTGTTTACCTAATCAGAAGATATTGTCCCAGAGACAAAACCCCTTTCTCTGTGATAACATCCTGACAATGTGTTGTTCTATGACAAATCATGTGCCCTAGATGTTTTTAGTTATCCAGTTGAATAAAAATTCTCCATTTGTTGCTACTGGCAAATTAGTGTAATGCATTTCTTCTGCCAGTGTTGTGATGTTATGATGAGGAGCAGTGTTTCTAATAAAGGCCCCAAAAGGTGATTTTTAGCGTTAAAATATTTTTTTACAAACCTCAAATTAAACAAGTACCTGTAATATATATAAGTGTAACTCATATATTGAATAGAGGTCACTTCACATGTGGTTGAACTTCAGTTCTTTTAATTATGAAAATGCACTTCTTGGAGAGGTGGGAATGACCTTTTTGTAACACTTCTAATTTATCCTCTGCCTGGAGGAGAGAAAAATACTTTAGATAAACCATCTGGAAAACTTCTAATTTGTTCTATGAAAAAAATAAACATTCTGCTCAGCAGAAATAACCCAACTGGCAAGTCTTCTTTCCATTTGGATTATTTCTTATCCGGCTCTATTATTGTTGTAAATTGAATGCTTACATCTGAACTCATAAAACAGAGAGGACAGCTTGCACCCTGCCCTTCCATAAAGTGTTTTAGAGTCAGCGTCAGGAGAGATAAATATCTGTATGGATGTGACCAAAACAAAGTGAAGACTAATGAGAAATGTGTGAATTGTGTGTCTGTTTGCTCTTTTGTACCCATAGGTTTTAATACAAAAGTCACCTTGTTTAAATGCATATTAGTAAACAATAGATTTTGATGAGGACATTTCTTGGAGTCATATGCAACTTAAAAATTTAAACACATTTAAGAAATGTCTAAGTTGCCACACAATCAACTGTTAGCACATATTGTGTGCTTTCTTTGTTCTTGGCCACATACTAAGTGCCCTAAGTGGAGTAAACAAGTGGGTACCAGTATGGTCCCCATTTTACAGACGATAAGACAGAGGTACAGAGAGATAAATTAACTTGTAAAAATCATGGGCCTAACAAATTTGAAAGTTAGGATTTGAACCAAGCGATTCTTTTCTCAACGACTGTATTTAACCATGTACTACTCTGCAGGAGCTTCTATAGAAACAGCAGATTAGTTTTAGGGATAGAACGATATGCTCAGTCAATAAGCACTATTTTAAATTAGATAGTTTTAATTTGGAAATACTTTATATTGGGACTATAGCTATCGTATGTGGTCAGTGGATATAATGTAGTAGCTGTATATGTAAAATGGTGTGAAGTGTATATAGGTGGTAACTTGTCACCTTGTGAGAAGTAGAAGAAAAAAAAAACGTGATGGCAAAAGAGCATGAATCTAGGAGCTGCCAGTTCCAGGCCAGGAGCAGCGAACTGGTTTAAGTGGGAATGGTGTACTGGTGGCAGTGTGGTCAGAATCTTCCCCAGGGACCAACTATTGAGGTTGAATGGACAGAGCTGAGAGGAGACAGCTGTTTGTTAAACACTCCCAAATCAGTCCTCTTCTGTCCATCTCCTCTGTCCCATCTTGTTAATTTCTGTGCTTTCTTCTTTCTTTCCATGTTTAGGTCCAAAGGCTCCTTCTTGAGTCCCCCCTTCCTCTGGTTTTCTGCATCCCCGTCTCCTAACTCACCAGTCCATGCTCCACACTGCTACTAGAACGAGTTCCATGCAATTCAGACCTGCTTTTCTCATTTTCTATTTAAAATTCTTCAGTTGCTTCCCATTGCCTTCCGGACAAACCTAAACGCCTTAGTCTGACATATGAAGCCTTTCATCTGTGGTAGCTATAAATATCCAAGTCACAAACTTTGATATGCAAACACGTAACTTTTTAAAATTTCAATAACTCAATTTGATTTTGATTTTCTGACTTTGTAACACTACGGCAGACAGCTTAATCTAGACATTTTCCAGTTTTTTTCTGTTCAAATTACCCATTTTTTAAGTTAATTTGTATTTGAAATATAACCATGATCAGGGTGTTTTGTATATGCCTTCTCCTCTGACCACGTCTCTCAGAGGGATAGCCTGGGGCAGGAGGGTGAGCGTGACAGACAGTGCGTTGTGTGTGAGTTCAGCTCTGAGTGGTTCCTGCCCTGACCGGTGTGGCTCAGTGGGTTGAGCATCGTGCCCACAAACCTAAAGGTTGCTGGCTGAATTCCTGGACAGGGCACATACCTGGGTTGCAGGCCAGGTGCCCAGTTGAGGGTGTGAGAAAGGTCACTAATCGGTGTTCTTCTCTCATGTTGATGTTTCTTCCCTCTCTTCCCCTCTCTCTAAAAATAAATAATACAATCTCTAAAAAAATATTTTAAATCTAAATGGTTCCAGGCTGGCTACCCAAGGATATGGATGCCACTCCCATCTTGGGTCCCTAAAACTGTTGGTCAAATCTTTTTCGATTCCTGGCAGAAGCCATTTACCCCCGATCTGCTGATCCCAGTGCCTTTGGCAGATCCCAGAGAGTCTTTCCCTCCTCTCACTTCGTCACACTTGCAGCCATTGGGAAGTTCAACACCCCTGCCCATTTCATCTGGGAAGGCTTAGAGATTCTGGCTGGGCTCATCCTGGAACTATTCCTGCCACCCTGTCTATACCTCCTCCCTGTATCATTGTGTCAGGGAGTGTATTGGTGAGTTCGAGTTTCAGTCATAAAGAAATACTACTCTCTGCATTCAGGTTATGCTGAATTAACAATATGGATGCCCAGTAAGTAAATGCGTCGAGTCCCCAGATTACGTCAGAGTGGAGCAAAGAGGATTCCACGGCACAGCTAAGTCTGCTCTTCCTCTCCAGGTGTGTCTGCTCCAGGTTGGAGGACATTCCCACTCTTGGTGTGTGGGCCGGGAAAGAACTCTTTCAATGTGATAGTGTCTTTTTGTTCCAATCTAGTCTGTTTTACATTCTTAATACAATTGTTTAAGGTGGGAGCTGAGACTCTGGGGCATTTGTTCTCTGAGTTCGGTCTAACAATTTCTGTCTGGGTTACCCAGTTTTCGTGTTTTGAGGGGGAGATGCTTCTGGGACAGTGCTTGGGGAAGAATTAATGAAAATCCACCAGTGAATATTTCAGATTTTTATTGTGACATACATTCACCTCCAGCTTACTTTTTCTATAAACATTCTTTATGGGATCAATATCCTTTTATTACTATTTTTATATGTATTGATTCCAGAGAGAGAGAGGAAGGGAGAGAGAGAACCATTAATGAGAGAGAAACATCGTTTGGTTGCCTCTCACACGTGCCCCAGCCAGGGACTGACCTGCGACCTAAGTGTGTTTCTTGACTGGGAATCGACACCACGAGACCTTTCAATTCATGGGACAACACTCCAGCCAGTCGATCCACTCCAGTGGGGCTCCGGTTTACTTTTTCTAGCTGGATCTGTTTTCTTTATCCATCTTACAACACATACATGCATACGCGTGCTTCACCTGGACAGCTTTTAACAATCTTTTAATATTTAGCCAATGGATCATCGTGCAACCTGTATTAAGTAATAGTCTGGCTGTCTTCTCTGACTACGCATCCACCACAGCTGATTTTGGTGTCCTTCCCATTCTTCCATCGCAGCTTGTACACCTTCTTCATGACACTGTAATGTAGTAATACCATTTCTTTAGTTGCCATTTTCCTCACTAGACTGTGAACCCTTTGATTATAAGAACTCTTATTTTATCTCGAGGAAACCCCATACTTCCAAGCCCTCCCATGTATCCCAGTCACTGGCATTTACTAGTTTTTTTTTATATGGATTGGATAATGAACAAATGAGTACATCAAAACCTAAAAGAATGTTGAAATTATTTTACTCCTTTAACTTAATTTTTAAAGTTAAATTTTTAAAAAATTATTTAAAGTTTGGTTAATCTAAAGAGTGTGATTGTCAGAATGCACTAAATATTGAAATTTTAAAATAAAAATATTTCATTATTTTAAGTGCAACAAATGGAATACAAATACTACTGTGGTTTAATATCTTCCACTATACATTTAAACAATACATGAATAAGTGCTGCTTAAATAGTTGGAATTTTTATACCTTTTCTTTTTCTCCTTGAGCTTATATTTTAATTTTAAATTTATTCACATGTTTATCCTAAAGTAAAATCCTTTTATGCTTATAAAGTTTTATGGATTGGTTTTTATTTTTCTATGATCAAAAAAATGTGAATTGAAAATTTAATTATGTCTATTAAGTCCCTGCAACCATTAATTCTAGGTGTTTTTAAAGCTCTTGTTTGTATGATTATAACCATTATTAGTAATATACACTTAATCAAGGCATAATAAAAATTTTGGTACTGAAAATGAAAAGTGAATTTATTGAGTCTGTATCTCTTAATTAAAACTATTGGGACATGATCTTATGGCACTTCCACTAACGGAGCTGCAAAATTGTTCCTTTGCTTGGTGCTCTAGAGGATTTTGTGGGACGCTAAAATGCCATCTGAGGGAGGGCACGTCTTTCATGGCAACCAGGGGAACCTCACGGTGGAAGAGCCAGTGGGGAAGAAGAGCCTGAGGACTGGCCTCTTCCCAGGCAGATGGTCTTTGTAAAGAGAGCATAGATTTGAAAATCAGTATTCTTAAATCAGTTTTTAGGCACCTAATAGAAAATCTTTGTAGGTATACAGGTGCCCAAGTTAAAGTCAGAACCCTGATTTGGGAGATGCTGGCATTGTTCAGTAAACAGCAATCACAGGGTAACTTTGAATTGATGAAATGTGTTTAATTTTATATAATGCTAAGTAAAAAATTAGGGTTATACTCCCTCTAATTTTAAACAATAGAGTTAATGAATCAAAGAGGATTATTTGATATCAACATATTCATGAATTCCATGCAAGTAGGTAACCGTACTCTGCATAATAATACTTTATTCTCTTTGGTAAGAAAATTTTCAGATAACCTATGTTTTTTCCTTGGTTGGGACTTTCCTTGAAACAATCGTGCTAAGATATGTTTAGACTTAAATAAATAATAAAAACCTCAGAACTAGTGAAGTTTAACAAATAAGATGCTGAAATTGTGATTCAAGTTATATGAAAATGTATATGTTGCATATTAAGTAATGTTTTTAGCAAAACCTTTCAAATAAAATGAAAATGGTTTCTTCTGTTATCAATATTTTTCCCTCCCTGAGCAACGTGATTTTCTGTGTATATTTGTACTTTGTTTCCAGCAGCTACCACAAATATGAAGCATCATGTCAATGAAATATAGGGTTGACTCTTAAGTATGTAAATGTGAAAATTAAACAAAATACATTATGATGTTATGCATATACTTTATTTGTAAACTTTTATAGATTCTTATAATTAAATTTTTTTTCAACTTATAGTTTAATGCTTTCTTACATATTACTCTAACTTCTTTATTCCTCTCCCCTACCTTATGCCACTTACACTACCTCAGCCTATTTTATTTTACTATTTTTGTGGTAAAATGTTGAGGATTATTCTATTGTAGTACAATTATTTTCACAGCACAAGCTGTTGTGTACCTCCAGCCCTACAAGAACTGCCCTGGACTTGCCCAAATTATCTGCAATTTAAATTATGCAATATATGAAACACAAATTATCTGCCGTATGAGTATGTATATATGTGAGTGTGTGCATACATATTCAGGTTCGAATTGAAGATGATTTGTGAACAGAATGAGAGACATTTAGATGGTCCAACCATTGGTTTTCTGGCTTCTGATTTGACACTTCTTTTCTTCTACACCTTGCAGGCAGACCTTTTGCATTTGACGGTTGGGGCCTCTGCCCCTGCCGATTGTCTCATGATGCCTTTTCTTCCATGGAAGAAAAGATTCATACATACTTAAATTATAGCAAATTATTATTAAGGGATGGTCATGCTGCAGTTGGTTTGAGAAGGATAGTATGCAGTGCGACTGGCTCGGAGAGGGGACTTCTGGAAAGGACATTAGTAAGAAGGAGTGGTATCGATTGCTGATTGCCCAGTCTGTCTCTCTTCTTCCTGGGCACATGGCTGACCAGACTCTTCTTTGGCAAAGTGTGGCCATTTGAATGTGGAGGAAAGGGAGCTGGAACTTTTGGGTCACCCGCCTAAACAGAAATCCCTTTCCCCGGATCCCTCTTTTTTCTTTCTCCTGATGTGGAACAAGAAGTTACCCCCATCGAGCTTCAACTCTGCAAATGAGGACGGAGCCATGGAGATGGCGGAGCCACATGGTGAAAGAAACTTCCGTTCCTGAGTGACTCTGTCGCCTTGGATTCCTATAGATTTATAAGTAAGAGAAAAACTACTATTATTAATGATAATTATTATTATTTAAGGTAAGACCACTGTATTTGGGGATCTCTTTAGTGCTACTACCTCCATTACTATAAAGGGGCTAAGGATGAGTCTGTCCTGGAGAAGAAAGCCTCAGGGTGATTTGATTCCTTGTGGTAGATAAACCCAAACTTGGATCTTTCAGAAAAAATATGGGTACAGGCAAAGGTAGATAAAACTAGCCTAGAGAAGAGATGAATATTTTTTGATCAAATGTTGAGAGATAGAAGCATTGTATAGGAAGTTGGAGAGCTGGTAAGCAACTTTTTGCCTAATGATGGAAAACTAATTTGAGGTCCTAAACTTGAGTGTGTATCAGACTCACTGGGAGTTTCTGGTAAAACACAGATTGCCGGGCCCCACCCTCAGAGTTTCTGATTTCATAGGTCTAGGGTCGAACCTGAGAATTTTCATTACTAACAAGACCCGTGGTAATGCTGATGGTATCTGTTGGTCAGGCTACAGTTTCAGAATCACTGCTAGAGCATCAGGAGACACCTGGGACGTTGTCCAATTTGGTCTGTAGGTAGTTTTTCAGAAAAGAACCTCGACCTACTGCTTATCAAGGGAGTTGGCGGCCAGACTGGGAAGACCACTCTCATTGTGCGTTGGATGCTGCACATGGAGATGAAAGGAGACTCTTGAGTCTGTGCAAGCCAAGTCTTCATGAATAGCACCAACAGGAATTAAAATATATGAGAGACTGCACCTGTTAATTATTAATTCTGTTTAGAATTTGACCTTAAGCATCCTTTACATTTACCATAAAATAATCATATTTTCATATAATTGCTAAACCACTGAGTGACCATTCTGCAAGTAAAGTTTGTAAAGAAAAGGCAAACCCGCTGTGGGTGTTGGTCTCTGGAGGAGAAGCCACTCTGCAAAATTAACTCAAGAGCAAAGGGCGTGGAGACACTGAAGCAGGAAGCCTTTCAATGGTGTGATTTTCATGACCTTTAACTGTCTTTATGTTTATCAAATATAGATTATTTAGGACCTGCTTACTACTAAAAACTAGAAATCACTGCTTACGCAGATTATAAGAGAATATTTATTTAGCAAGTCACAGAGGTAGAAGTGAGCCTCAGAAGAAATGGGCTCAGGAAACAAGTCAGAGCAAAGTAAGTGCTCTTGGAGCTTAGGAGAGAGCGAGAGCTACCGCCTTGGGAGACAAAGGAAGGAGGAGAGGCTTGGGCGTCCTTGGCAGTGAGAGAGGAATAGCGTGCCCTGGGGGAAGTAAGGGGGGGAAGGAGGGGTGGATGGGCTCCACAGAGATTCCTGCCCACTACGTATGCAGATTCTTAACCTCCAACTTGTTTCGTAGGCTGTTTCTGACAACACGTCTGCAACCTGTATTTCAGTGTTCAGAAGATGAGCTTTTTACAACGCATTTTCATTCCGACAACCACCCTGTGCCTGCTGGTCCCTAGAAGGTGACACTGCTGCTCTTTGCCACTGTAATATTAACATTTCTTTAAAAAATATAATAATAACCTTCTTAAAAATCCCAAACATATGTCCATGTAGAATTTTGGATGGACTTATTTATGGGAAGCAGTAAAAATTCTATTAATTAATTAAATCGCACTATCATTTGTACTATAATTCAATATAAAGATGAAAAGTTATAAGACTGTGACAAGAAAACTTTGATGCCACCAGCTGATCACCGTTTTCTTTGTAGGGCTTGGGTAGAATACGCACGCTCGCCATGGCTGACCCAGACATTGCTTCCGTGCGTGCCTGCCTGTCTTTATAGCCACGAAAACTCTCACTTTGGAAGGAGCACTTAACCTCCATTTTAATGACCTGACATTTTTTTGTGGTATCATTTTGATTATGTGTATATTTCCCATCTCCCCTCACAGACTACTACCAGCCATAAGTGAGGGATCCTGTATGTTGCCTTCATTGTGGTATCCTCAGTGTCTCACACAGCACCTGGCTTACAGAAGGCCAAACATGTGCTGAATGAATGAGGAACAGCTAAATAAAGGAGCTATGTATTGACTAATATCTGTTATTTAATTGAGCACTTACATGTTTGTGTGTATGTCTATGGTTTGTATATGGATGTAGACACATAGACTACCTTAGACAGCACTGTTTTTTATTATAAATTTTGCAGTGCTTTAACTGGAATTAGTTATTTCGTTTATATATATGTTTATATATATGGAATAATGATAGTCTTTTAACATTTCATACTTTCTCTGCCCAATTACCATTTCTAAGTGGTTCTATTTCTTTATATTCAGTTAGCTATATTAAAAGTTTAAATAACCATTAGCTCTTTTAAACACACAAGCTTGAGACACTTTTTTTATTTGCAGTCTTTTGCCCCTTGCTAAAAGATTTTCTGTTTTTCTGTTGGTTTTTGTCCTTGGATGGACAATTTGTGATATATCCTTTTGCCTTTTAGTTTTGGTTAAGCAAGAATCTATTCTTTTGTAGTTATTTTTTCCTTTTTTTTATTATAACAATGTTTCAGAAGCTTCTGTTCTTTAAAAAAAAAACATTTGATCATGAGGGAAATGGAATGCTACATTTCAAAAATTGAACACCTTATTCTCAGTAATGAAAAGCTTTGAAATGGAAGAATCCGATGTCCTTGCATTTAGACCAGAGCTCAGAGTCTGGGTTGATTGAAAAGCTGCAACATGAAAAGTATACAATGTAGCTGGGTTTTCTTAAACTAATCTTTAAGACACCTAATATGCATGCTTTGCTCACCTGCCTCTTTTCAGTTCCAATATCGTGTTTAATTTCTGAAACACAAGAATAAAGGTTCTACAGAAAATTAGCAGTTATTTGACCATGGTTATTGTAAGAATGAAGAGAAAGACAAATAATAACAAAAATTGGGATAATTTTAACAATTTCAACTTAATTTTCATCATTTGTTAATTTATATAATTCATGTTTAATATAGTCTTTTTATGAATTATCACATTATTGATACATTTAATATACTTTTTTACCTAACATATACTGGAGATTCTGATGGCTTACTATGGTGTCTAAGTAGCTATTTGCGCCCTTAACCATTGCTGTTACTTTAAATTACAGCAGAGATTTTATAAAATTTTGATTAGGGGTTCTAATATACTATGTTTTACAACTTAGCTATTTTTCTTTTGTCTTTATTATGCAGGTTTTCTGGTGTCAATATATGACTGCATGCCTGTCTTTTTTTTTAAAAAAGCATTTTCATTGTGTAAGTGATACACATTCATTGTAAAACTGTACCTGAGAGACATTGCTAATATATTTTTAACAAAACATGTTCGTAGCAATAATCACGGCTTGTCTCTTTTCCTATCAGAATGGCCACTTTCAGGTTTTTCAAAAATCAACTTTTGAGATTTTATTCATGGACTTTTCTGCATTCTTTTCCGAATATCAGAAATGCCTCTTTTATTTCTCATTACTGTAAAGTAAAATCATGTCTGAAAACAATACTGCTTTTTTTGAGAAGCGTCTTTAAGCAATCACTTCTTTTTTATTTCCAATGGAACATAATGTTTATGCCATGTTTAAAACAACAGATATTTTAAAGCAGCTACTGTTTTTCCTGAATTATAAATACTCCCAAGTGATTCTTAATAACATGCCGCCAAAATAGATGCACATAAAATTGCAAGAGCATAAATTTTATAAAAAATAAATTAAAGCATTAAAATCACACAAATGAACTACATTTAGTGACATAGAAGTATAGGATAATGTAGATCAACATGTTTGAGTAATACTCAGGGTGTCCGGTGAATAAATTTGGTGCAGCGAGGTGAAGTCCAAGCAGAGCGACAATTATACTGAGACAGAAGTGGTAGATGCTGTAATTCAGGGTTGCTACAGTGGCAAGAATTTGCAGGGCAGGATGGAAGAGGAGAGAAAGATTTCTCTGAGGGGTGGAGATGGAGGTAGATGTCCATGTGGATGCTCCTAGTGCACTACAGGCATTTGACTGAGCACTAGGTGGTACTATCCCTGAACAGGAGAAACTTCCTCAGCTTTAGCAGAAAAGCTCCTGCAGGGATGATATCCGAACAGAGAGCTACTACAGGTTGTGAAGTGGATTTAGAATTCGTGTGTAGCTGGAGTGGAGAGACTTCACTCCGTACGCAAGGATTCAGTTGAGACTTCAAGGTCAAATCTTAGCGGTAAGGACCATTCCTAGAGTAAGAGCCGTATTCTAAGAGGGAGACCAGACTGAGTTAGAATTACCCTAACAAAGAATGAGACCAAGACATTCAGTGATCCAGGCTTCTTCTGTCTTGGGGCTCTTTCATTTTTAGCACTTGGCTTTCAAGATCAGCACGCTTGTTTGGATCAAGCAGCTGGAAGGAAAAAGAAAAATATGAGGATCACACATGGGAGCTTTTTAAGGGCCAGGCATGGGAGAAATCCACATTATTCATGTTCATATTTCATCACATAGAACTCAGGTTCATGTCCATGCCAAAGTACATGCAAAACAGGGAAATGTGGCCTGGCTGTGAGCCTATAAGAAATGAAATTAAGTTTGGTGTGTAATCAGCCAATCCCTGAAATAACTACTATGCGTATTGAAGAGTGGAGAGTCCGCTGGTAGCTGGGGAAGGGGAATGGCTGGAAGGCTTCCATGGCTGTGAACAAAAGATCCACTCGGAGTCATTCACCTGGTCTTGTGTTCAGGAGCAGACACAGCCCGCTCAGGAGTAGCTGCTCAACCCTTTCTCATCCATCCTCAGCGAAAAAATTTCCCAAACTGCAGGAACTTACATTAAGTATTCTCACTCTGGACACCACTTTGCTGGCTCTAGAAAGTTAATTTCCCCTGAACCAGCTGCTGTTCTTTATCTATATATTTGTGTATCAGCTACTTTGGCTCAAGTTTGCTGTAGGTTGAGATACATGCACCTGAAACTTTGCCTTTTGTGTAACTACGAGTATTTTATGTGCCCATTTGAACATACAAGTTACACACAGGTACTTGAGATACTTAACAATCATATAGTCATAGTCACTAGTTAAGTCATATAAGTTCAGGCTTTGAACTTATATGAATGGCTCCAAATAAACAATATACATTTCTATGGCAGAAGAATGTAAAGAAAAATATTTCAGAAAGTATCTGCGTACAGTGGATTCTTTGAACATTATCAGTTAAATGCATTGCTAAAGAATCTGACACACCTTCTCCCTAAGTTTTGTTCCCACTGGCGTGGGACCAAGACGTGGGGGGTGGGGATGGACAGGAAGGGGAAGAGTGAGAGAAGACTGAGCAGCTGGAAATCAAAACGTCTGAGCAGACAGCGTGCAGGGCATAAACGGCCGTTCCAGGTAAACTCACGAAAATCCCCTTTTTGTCTCTGTTGATGGCAATGATCCTATTTGTGTGGAACACGGGAGTGCATTTAGATTAAGTGTCTGTCCAGCCTGGTTCCTAAAGCTCTCGAAGCTCCTAAGAGCAGAGAACTGAAAGTTGGCGGGGAGTTTATCCTGAGCTTTCAAGAGATTATCCCCCAGTGTGGTGGCAGGCGGGCAGAAGGTGACCTGCCTGTTATCTCAGAACACTCCACACAGGGGAGAGCATCAGCACCGTTGTGGCCCTGATTGCCCATAAATGCCTGTAAGCAGCTTTAGATAGCCGATATATGGCAAGGGCCTGCGGCAGAAAACTCCCTCTCAGTTTCTCTGCTGGGCCCTTGTTTAGAAATAGTGCTCATATCTTCCTGAGTGACAGGAACACAGCAGTGTTTTTTGATCACTCGGCCTTCTATTCTTTATTGCCTGGATTATTAACATTTACACAGGCTAATTGGTATTTTGAAGTGACCAAGATGATTGATCAGGAAATATCTATGTTTATGATAGTACCTGCATTAAAAGCGCCAAAGGTGGTGGCAGTTACTTACTATTAGCCTCAACTCCAACTATTACACGATCTACCTGACAGAATTACCTCAGTTTTAATAATTAGGGAGTGGCATGAAAATATTTGCTTTTTAATTTCTTTCTAAGTTAAGTCTGCTTAGCCAACTCATCTCATGGTCAGGCCACATGAAGCCTCTCCAACCAGCCCAGTCCACAGCAATCTGTCTGTCACTCAATAGGCCTTTCGAAGTCCACACAGTATTTTAAAATCTATTATATTTACTTATTATGTGTATATGTACCTATTTATTATTTTAATATTTATTTATTACATATTTGGATTAGGTTAATCTCTAAATAATATGCTTCTGGAAGGTGAAGACTGTATTTTATAATTCTATCTATTTATATCGCCAATGTAATATTTCAGTGATGGCCCGCTCTGAGTGGACACATCTGAAATGTTTATAAAGAGACAATGGTAGTGTGGGCCAGTTCTAAATAGTAATAAAATAATAACAGGTTTTGCTTTGGGATTTGAAGGATGTAAATTATTAAAATTGCTGACTTATACAACAAACATTTATTGGAAGCCTTTCAGGCTTAGTCCTCTTGCCTGAATGACGGTGACATCCCTTGACTTCTCTTTGTGCCTTCAGCCTTCTTATCTCTCAGTTCCTTCTCCCACCACGTCTACAGTGAATGGTCCTCAAAATGCAAATCCCTTCATGTACAAACCTGACTAAAATCTTTCTGTGGTTCCTTATTTATTTATTTTTAAATTTATTTTATTTTATTTTTTAATGTAACCTTTATTGTATTTTCCCCCTATAGTTCCTTATTTATTTCGAGATGAAGTGCAAACTTCTTGGCATGACATTCAGAGTTCATCATGATCTGGCTCTGGTAGGCCTCCCTGCCCCTGCCATAGTTTCTGGTTTCACCCAATTACAAGTATCTATCTGTCTGTCTATCTATCTATCTATCTATCTATCTATCTATCTATCTATCATCTATTTAGGTCTCTCATGCCTCCCACCTCTGCACAGGCTCCTTTTTTGCCTAGAATACACTTCTCTCTTATTCATCTGGGAAAATCCTATCAGATCATAAAGAGTTGACAAACGTATCCCATTCCTGTGTTCTCATAATACTCAGTACATGAATATACATCTCTCTGCACCTTGTTGCTTGCTTATCAGTTTGCTCTCCGGTTATGCTTTAAGCTTTGGAGTTTAAGAGCCATGCTTCTCTGTCTAGATTAACTACAAGCCCTGGCACATAGTAGTTTTTCAACAGTGCACACGTTGTTGATTGCTAATTTTTTTTTTAGCACTTGCAATGTAGGTATGAAATGCTTATCATGCACATCTTGTCCTTTAGTCTTCACAATGACCCTGGGAGGTAGGCACAGCCAGTGTTTACCTTCACTGTATACCCCAATCTAGGCTTGGACCAAACAAGTGTCTCAATAAATATTTGTTGAATAAACCCTCATAAGAATCCTTTAATCTATCCATTCCACTAGGATCACACTTA
Organism: Carollia perspicillata; assembly: GCA_004027735.1. NCBI lineage: Eukaryota > Metazoa > Chordata > Mammalia > Chiroptera > Phyllostomidae > Carollia > Carollia perspicillata. The sequence continues at coordinate 103,703 of PVKM010000304.1, read as the reverse complement.
GAATTAAAGAAGTTAAATGATTCGTTCAAGATGTTGTTAAATACGAGATTCAGGATTTGAACCCAGGTTTACATGATTCTATAGCCCATGTCCTTTACGACTTTGGTATTCTGCATCTCACATATAAGGTAAAACACTAGATTCTGAGAGAAATAAGGACAAAACTACTAGGACAAACAATAATTGTTCTAAAGCGTTTATAATCTCTATTACAAGACAGAATATGAAATTCATATCAAGTGAAAAGAAAACAAATTGTGGGCAGTCAGCAGTGAAATGATCTTGACTCTAAGGGAGAACTAATGGAAATTAGGTATAAACTTGAAACTTGAATAGGCTCAAAGACATACAGATAAAGAAAGCCATGCTCCACGTTGGGATCACACGCCAAATGTCATAGGTGCACTGATTTTCCTGATATGAGCAGGACAAAGAGTGTGTGACAGGGCTGGACATGATGAGAGAATGAAGAAAATAATATCAATTGGATTCACAGAGCTGAGCAAATGCTTTGAATTCTGTGCTAAAGACTTTCATACTGCATTTTTATAAAAACTGTGTAAGAGACTTTTGAAAAAAGGGGAGTAAAAGACATCTGATCTCTGATTTACTAAGTTGAGTGAGGGCTACTTTGGCGGAGAAAAAGATGAAGGGCAGAGTCCTTTAGAAGACCACTGCAAAGAATGGGCAAGAAATGACAAAGATTCTGGAACTATGTTTGTAATGGTTGTAATGTTGTTAAAGCACTAATGCACAGACAATTAAGGAATTGCATAGAAAAAAAAGAAGTGACAAAGATTTAACTAAATAAATAGCAGTGAGGATGAAAATAAAAGAGTGGTTATGAGCTATATCGCTGATTAAGAGCCACAGGATTTTAGTGACAGATGAGTATGGTGCTCAAGGTAAGGAAGTAGAGGAGAGAGGGGGGTTATAATGAATTCTGCAGCTTGCTGTGTCATCAAGCCTTGAGCTGCTTCATTAGAATTGATTTAAGACATCTTTTCTCATCAGAGAAACATAGTGTAAATATACTAACAATAGTAATTTATTATTGGAGTGCATTTATATTACACCTGATTCCAAAGGTTATATGACAACCCATACTGACAATAATAGGCTTTGTGTTTTCAAAAAGTAAGGCGATTATTCTTTTCTTGTCAGAAAGGGCAGGCTCAATTTATGTTATCACTTTCTTGTTAAGAAAATTGCATTTTCTTTTTGCTCCTTTTCTAACACCAGCTACCTGATAGTTAGCAAATCAAAACCTGGCATTCAATAATAGGGAAACTACCAAAATCCAAGAGATAAAATGAGGAAGGAAAGAAGATGAAAAGGAGGTTAAGGTCAGGTGTTTCTGGTCTGATAATAGAGAAGGGAATCAAGAAGAGATCCGAGTGTGCTCCAGCGTGATGTTTAGGAAACTCAGGGTTATATAATTTTTGTGTTTTATATTGTGCACACAGTCTCTCTAGGTAGGCCACAAACAAATGAAGGCTTACTTTAAAAATGTCTTCCTGAGAAGAAATAAGTAAGATGTGGCCCTAAATTCCTTGATTATCTGTTTTAATTTCAACTTAAATTTGTGTATAATAGTTGATAATTATTTAACCATTGGCATGCAAACAATGATGTAAGACAAGTGACTTTTCCCCTTTCAATTTGTTTTGATTGCAATAGCTCATGTCAACATACTCTAGGTGTGTTATGCTCAATAAAAAATCCTCATTGTGCACTTATTTTGACATCACAGTTTTTATTTTTAGTATTATTATACTATGATATATTATGCTATTTCATTATACATACATATGTATATATGTGTGTTTAGATATAAATACATATGTATTGCTCTGCATCCCCTAAATAATGAACTCTTAAAAATAATTAGCTTATTTCACAATATATATGTTATTGCAAAACCTTCATTTTAGTACACCTTCATTTTAGTACAATTATTTTTATTTCCATTATAGATCTTCTGCTAATTCAACTCCCTTGGTTCTGTACATGCTAAAAGTCCATAGATGCAAAATGACAAGGGGCATTAACCACTAAAGAATGTTAGGTTTTACCTCAATGTTAAGAAGAATGTGAAGCCAAACAGTAGTGGCTCCAGAATTTGTGCAAAGGTCTCCCTTTACTCATTCCGCCACCAGCACCAACGAATTAGTAAGCACTTCAGTGCTACGAGGAAATGGAAGCTTTTTAACAAGATTCCCGACTCCTCCTTGAACTCACCCACCATTTCTTTTACATGTTGCTGGCATCCAATTTGCTGCTGCAAATGCCTGACAAATACCTGCGGTGCCGCTGAGCTGCACTGCCCAGCTTTGCTTCAGGATCCTGGAACTCGTCTTCCCAGCTGCTGGGAGTGAGGCTGCTGACGGTTTAAAGCTGAGTGAGTCCTTCTCCCTCGACCAGGCAGAGCTGCTTCACCCGAGGTTGTACCTTCTCGTGAGGTGGGGGGCATCCTTCATTCCATGACAGGACCTTGTGAGGGTCACAATTCACGGTCCCATTGACTCAGTTTGGGATTTCACTGCAGAATCATCCCAACTCCAGAGCAAGCCGTGGGATTTGCTGAGGCCCTTTTGACACTCCTCCTCATTCACCTTTTCCTTCTGCTCAATCTCCATTCCCTTACAATGTCTGTAATCAAGGACACTGCTCCCAGATGCAATCTCAGATGCAAATCTCTATGTCAAGTTTGGTCTGGGACAATAATCCTTTTCATTTTAAAAGGGAAATTTTATTTTTCTATGATGTTTTCTGTTCTTCCAAATGTGACTGAAGCAAACTATGAGGATGAAATTATCCTGTGAAGAGTGAGTGAGAAATTCAAAGGTTACATTGTTTTTAAAACATATTTTGACTGTGTGCCTGAGATAACTGTGTGACTGGCAGAGTTCTTTGCGAATTACATGAACCTGGACTTAGAGCAAACTCAATGGGAGTCATTACTAGAACACTGCATCCCAGAAACTGGACCTATTACTTAATTGACTCACCCACAGTTTCTCCCCAGATGTCTTAATTTTGGGGAAGAATGGTGCAAAAGTTTATCTTTTACTAATTTTATCTGGGTTTATGTCTGTACTTAGATGCATGTTTTTGAATATGTGTATCTTAATCTAGTTACATGAAAAGTGTGAAAAATTTCCCCAAATGAAGCAAACGCCACATAAATCTCTACTTAAATCTTTAAGTGTGTTTGTTAAAATTTTTGTGAACATTGTATACAAACTCCTTTTTGGTTGGTGTTAAGGAATTATTATATTTATTATAGTGCCTATAAACCTCCAGTCCGAAAACTTAGAACAAAGTGAAAAGTGCACTAGGGCTAGGGTACAAAGTCAACATGGGAGCTTCCAAAAGTCACCCGTGGAACCCCAGCAAAGGTATGGGGTGTTTCCTTCTCATTTCTGTGAGACAGCTGTGACTAGCCGAACAGCCAATATACGTATGTGCACACAAAAGCATACTTTTCACCTTCCCCAAATAAGGAAAATCTGTTAACTGGGAATTGACTATTCATGGAAGAAGAGTATTTGCTAAATTTTTTAAGGTTTTCGCTATGAGATTTTACATGAGCACATAATCACAGTTCTAAAATTTCCTTGGCATTTTGTTTTTACTCTGCTCTGAAAATATTCATAAAATATACATCTGAAGAACTCAACCATTAGGGATAATAATGTGTGTGTATTTTTGCATCTAAGTTATACTAGTGACCATCAAGTGACATTTTATCTTCCCATACAGAACTGTAGAGGAGTGAGAAATGAGGGATACAATGATAGTATTTTGGTCCTTAGATCCATTCAGAAGGCATTCTTAAGATTTCCAAACTTTTATTCTAATCACTTATGTAAGGGTATGAATTTTTATTTGTTGAAATTATAAATTTAAAAAGTAGCACTTAAATGGAGACAATGTGAAAGAAGAACCTATCTCAGTAACTAAATGGAGGATGCTTGCCGACGTAAAACGGAAAGGTGAGCCGCCCCCAGGCGGTGAGGGAAGACGAGGTGAGCCGCCGGAGTGCGCGCTGTGCGCAGCTCCCTCTCCAGGTGAGCTAGAAGCATTCGCATTGCTGCTGCAATAAAGTTACATTCAGAGATGCTTCCTGGATTTTATGTGGTTTCCAGTAAACAGTGGCCATTCTAAAGTTTAAGTAAAATTATCTGTCATTGAGTTTTTCTTAGATATTAGAACAAAAATGCACTGAATTTTAATTTCCCTAAAAATCGAGTATTTGATGTAAAACAGCTCCAGAAAATCTGTTCACTCGGTATTAATGCCTAATTTTAACAGTTGAAACGAAAGACAAGATGAAACAGGAAGCCAGTGTCAATATAAACTGAGAAATACAAACATATTGCCGAGAAACAGGAAAGAAACACAAATCTCACGTGGCGTTGGAGGAAGAAGTTGCTGAAGAGGCTGCACAGCAAAGCCAGCTTCTCTGAGACACTGCAGGTCCGTGTTTTTATGGGGAAACTTTCTCTTAAGCACATGCAGATAGACACGCCAGTGGAGAGAAAGGTTAGCTTTATTTTATATTTGTACTTTGTACTTTGTACTTATGTTGTACTTTGACTTTTTTCTTTGCTTGTCATCCTGAGAAGAGAAAATCCAGTGGAGTGGAAAGAGCAGCACATCCGAAAACAGAATTTCTGAGTTTCAATCAGGGCTCTGCTCCTCGAAAGGTGTATATTTTTAATGAACTGTTAAGTCTTTTTCTTCATATCAAGTAGGCTAGATGATTTCTGCTACTACTACTAATTTTAAAATTCATTGACATTTTGAGTAAATTCTTTTCCTGGAAAATACCTAGCTTGTGGAGGGCTTCTAATGCAGGACTGTTTGAAGATAAGAAAAAGAAATCAAATGTGGCTACCTAATCACAGGTGTGATCCAGAATTTGCCAGGGATTGAAATCAGCCTTTCTCATGTTCCCCGCTGTCCCTTTGCACCACCAGAGAAAGGCCAAATGATTACAAAACATAACTCTTCTATCTCTGGCCCTTATGCAGTGCACCTAAATTATTATCTTTTTCTCCTAATAGAATGGCTTTACTTTCCTTTTCCCTGATTATATAAGCCAATATTGTCAATCATGTTAGATGTAATATGTACTTTCTATAAAAAAATTTAATAACCCCTTTATTATCCTGAAAGATAGATAACACATCCTACCTACCGATACATATTTTAGAAACTGATGTAATTATCTAAATATAATAAAAAGGAGAAATAAAAGGATATCTTTTTACATATTCATAAGGGAAGTGTTTTTTGAGGAAAATTAGCTGTCTCTTTAGGGGTGGGTGCCTCCTGAACTGCATTTTCATGGAGAATATCCCATATAAGTTGATGCTCATCATCTCGCAAACTGACTTTTGATGTTCCTTACAAGGGACATCATTCCTGCCCTATTATGAGCTTTGTAAAGGAGAACTCAGTGTACTATTTGATGTCTATTTTGTAATCACAGTTTATCATAGGATGGGCTTTAAAAATGCACTAGAGTGTTTTCTATATTATTAGAATGAGAATAATTTAAATAATACATCTCATAAATCATATGCAAGTTTTATATTTAAAATGCCTATTTTTTAAAAGCTGGAACTCAACTCTAAAACTCTCTGGTCCAATTGCCTTTTTCAATGGCAGATCTTAATTACCTTGTCAGCTTCTTCTAGAGCAATTGGCTGTTTTAAGTGGTCTACTTTTTCTTGGATTAATTTTGGTCTTTTTGACTACTAAATAAATTATTTTCTCTATTCTTTAAGCTGTTAACTATAAAGTTCATGAAACAGTATTTTATAATTTATTGTCTGAGTCATATCTGCAATTGTCTCTTTTCATTCTCAATCAGGTACTATGTATTTTTGCTTTTCTTCTCTTTTCCCTTAATTGGGGCCATGCATTTTGCATATTTAATTACTCATTTTAAAAAACAGCTTTTGTATAACGCATTGTTTTAGTGAGTTCAATTTTACAGACCCTAAAGCCACACTGTCAGGTTTTGAATCCTGGCTGTTGTGCCTATTGTGTGACTGTATTCAAGATACTTATTCTCTCCATGTCTAAGTGTTTCTGTCATCCTCCCAGAAAGCCTCACATCAAAGCTTCCATGTTAAATTCCATGTCTCAAACATTATATGAAGCAGTTTTATACATAGCATCAATACAATTTGCATTTGTCTGCTTGTTTCTTTACACTTGTTTCAAGAGCCTGATAAATCTTGGAATTGTTCCATGAGTGATTCACCTGTAAAGAACACATGTACTCTCAGGTCTCTTTCAACTACAACGTCAATAAAAGTAAAACAAATGTGAAAGGAAATGTGATCTGATCCAAAATATACATTGGATCGCGTGGAAAGCTGCCATGGCCATGAATGTGTCTCTCTAAGTTGTGCGTGCCTGGATAAGAAGGGAGGCCTTCAGGACTTAGCACATTTCCCTGCAGCATCTGGTGAAGATGCTCTTGTGCAGAGCAGGTGCACTGGGACTTTGGAAGGAAATCAAGTGAATCATAACCAGGAGGTCTCAGCATTTCCTAACCAGTGGATAGAGAATATCTAGAGGTTCTTAAATATGCTTCCAGGAATTGACTTGTTAAAAATTCTGCTTTTGAAACTTCGATTTTTTAAAAGAAACAAAGAAAAGGGTGATGTTAAAAAACTGTTTTTGTATTGGAACTATATAGCCATCTCTGAATGAATAAGCATTAGGAGATGCATAATTTGTCACACAGTCAATCAGTTTAATATTCATCCAAGCACTTTTAACCAGAGCGAGGATTTTACCATTGTGTAATACTTTTAATCGGTTTTATTGTTAGTCTTAAATAAAATAATTAATATCAATAATGAACTATTTGTTAAGGACTGTTCTTGACATATAAGTTAATTAGTAGTATAAGAATAGTGCAAATTCTGATAATTCCTTTTATGATATTCTATATTGTATCTGTATCAATATGTTGTATATTTCATCAAAATTATTTTATAGCACATTAGGAAGTCTGTAGTAATCAAAAGAACAGAAAAATGTTAAAATATGAAAATATAGTTATGATTTATACAATTTGGGAATAAGGATTATTCACAAATCCCTTAATTGATTATTTGAGTAGAAGCACTTTGAATTATCAAGTTGAAATTTTTTTTGTAAGTCATAGTTTGGAAAAAATACCTGAAAATTATACAAAGAATCTAGGTGATTTTTAAATCACAAAATGCAATAATTGGAGACATCATATTTTAAATAAAATAGATAGTATATACAACACATATGATTATCAACTTTTTGTATCATTACATCATCTACATTTTAATATACATTTGGTTAAAATCCTAACAGTGCATATTGTCATTTTATAGTTATTTGTTGACAAATCAAGCTGTATATTAAAGGAAAAATTTAAGCAACAACAGTACTCATCATTTTTTTTCTTTTTCTTTTTTTTTCTTTTAATTGTTATTCCAGTACAGTTTTCTGTCGTTTACTCCCGTCCCAGTCCACCCCCGCAGTGCTCCCCACCTCCCTCCCATTTCCACCCCCCTTAGTTTTTGTCCATGTGTCCTTTATACTTGTTCCTATAATCCCCTCCCTTTTTCCCTGAAATTCCTTCCCTTATCCATTTTTAATATGAAAAACTCAAAATTTGTCTAAAATTTAGTTGTCCAAATGTAGCTATGGAAAATCTACACAGTAAATTGAAATGAAATAAACCTAAAAATTAAATTTCTCAGTTATACCAGCCACATATCAAATGTTACATATGTGGGGCAGCCATAAAGTAATATTTTACACAACCTTCTGGGTTTGACATGGTCACCCCATAGCTGCATGTCAAGGGGACTATCATGTTGGCTCAAGGTGAGAATTTTAGTTATTCCCATCATTGCAGAAACTTTTGTGGGATATTGCTGGTTTTAATATTATGATATTTAGTAATAACTTAGTCTTAAATATTGTATATGCCATATAATATTTGTAAATGCTATATATTCTATTTAAAATCATAAATATGCTTAACATTTTTATAATCTTATAAGCAAACATTATGACAAAATGGCATAATTTAAAACCTTCTTAAGAATCAGATTTCAGTTATTTATCTTCTTCATAAACTGTTTTTGTTGTAATGATAGCCTGCAAAATGTGAATTAGTAAGTGGTTAGTAAATTAGAATTTAAATAAAGCTGTAAAAATCAGTAGGTTAGCTGTGCTCTTGGCAGGAGCTACATAGCAGTTTAGCACCTCATATGGAGTGAGCCTTGCTTAAGGCTTAGTGCTCATTTTTTAGGGAATAGGTGTGTACATGTGCTATAAAGGATGAAGAACTGGACTTGTGTTCTCCACGGGGGCCTATACAATGTCCGCATGAACAGAGGATATAAAACAGCCTGGAGAGAAAACCAACAATACAGGGTCAGGCAAAAGTAGGTTTACAGTTGTAGTAAGGGCAACAGTTTATTCTTGTGTCATTACTTACTAATTATTGTATTATTTTCCGTATGAACAATGGTAAACCTACTTTTGCCCCACCCTGTATTTATGGAACATACTGCTAATTGTGTGCTCTGTTTCAAAGAGCATTTAATAGGTAGACCGAGAGTTCTGGAAAAGTTTATGGAAGATAACAATCAAATGTTCACTTCTGTCCTAAAATCTTCAACTTGACTCCTGAAAAACCTAATATCATTGAGGAGGGTTGTATTCTTATTGGTCTCCTAGAATGAATATTCTGTGGAGAGCAGGGCTAATGAAATGTCATTGGTCTGATCAAGATAGCATAACGTATACAAAACAAAATAGAGTTAGTCGTGTCAGGGCATAAAGAAATAAGAGAAAAAATACAGCAACTTTTAAAGGAAGATATCATAGAAAAAAAAGGAGCTCTCATCTTTATAACAGCCCTCTGTGGCCAGTTCTTAAGCCTAATGGTCGGTATTGATTAACTATAGATTATAGAAATCTTAATAAGTTTTCACCTAAAATGAATGGAGTACTGCTAGATGCTGAGGAAGTCATAAATAGAATTACAGCCAGAAACTCCAAGTATATTATCACTATTGGCATGTTAGACACGATTGCTGTACCTATTGCACTAAATTCCAGGGAATATACTATATTTAGTTGGGAAGGCATGAAATACCAGTTTAAAAAGCTGCCACGTGGATATTTAAATAGTCCAATTACAGCTCGTACATTATTAACTTCACAAATAGATACCACAAAATGTAATTCCTTAATCATCTCTTATATAGATGATGTCATCATGATGCATGGTGATCTGGAGCTTTTGAAGGAAAAAGACAGACTAATTGGGGAACTTTGGGCCAAAGGTAGACAACAAGGGAAAGACCCATGGCCCAGATACATCAGCAAAAAATTTAGGAATACAGTGGTCATCTGAAAGCAGAAAGATGCCAAATTCAGCACTACATAAAATCAACTAAAAGAGCCTACTGATAAAACTGAAACACAACATTTAATTGGACTCTTTGGCTGTGGGAGATAACATGTTCCTTACATGGGTCACATGCTTAGACCTGTGTATGATGTCACTAGAAAAGCCTCTGGTTTTGAATAAGGTGAAACTCAAAAGCAGGCCTTCAGAGTACTGATGGAGTACATTTTGACATTTCAGCAATTAAGCTATCCTAAAAAAGGGTGATCAAATCAGATTGGACTTAACATCCTCTAATGAGTATGGCACTGGGGCCCTATGGACCTAGAGCAGCCAAGATAAATTATTTAAACCTGCTGGTCTCTGGACCAAACACTTTCCATATGCCTCAAGCAAATATTCTAATTTAGAAAAATTGGTACAACTTGTTTTTGAAGCACTAAAAGCTACTGAGCCTCTCACTCGTAATGCCCCGATAATTATAAGATCTCAAATGTACTGGCCTGGGCTGAACTCGGTCCTGAAGAAGTGGCAGGAGTACCACTGAACCAGAAGGCCCTGGTGTGGGCGTGGTAGATCCAGAGGAGGGATGCGACTGCTGAAGGACAACCAAGTTTCCTCTAGAGGAAATCCACTGAGCAGAGGTAGGCTTGCTGGTAATAATTCTGAGGGAGGAGCAAATCCATGCCCGCGTGGGGAAATGGGGCACCTTCCGGTCTGATCCTGCCTAATTCCTGGTTTACAGCTGGCTCCTCAGTCACTGAAAGCGGACTCAGCCAGTGGGCAGCAAGAGCTGTCAGACACGGAGGCATCAAAGCACCCAAGCTCACTGGGGAGTCAAAATCAGCACTACGGACTGAATGTACTGTGAAAGTCTTGGCAGTGAGACACTCATAGGGGAAAAGCAAACATTTATTTACCTTTTTACAGATTCATAGGCTGTAGCAAGTGGTATTACAATTTGGTCTCGAAAATGGGCAAAAACAGATTTTAAAATTAATGTCAAGGTGGTCTGGTCCAGAGACTACTGGTCAGAACTATATGAAGCCAGTAAGACAATTAACACATACATCACTCATGTTCCTGAGCATTGAAAAGATGACTCAAAGGAGACGACCTTTAATAACATAAGCAGATAGATTAACAAGGGATGAAGCACCCAAATGGGAGCTCCCCCAAAGGCAAAGAAAATTGCCTGCTAAATTTAAGGGCTATGAGGTCTACCCAGTCAAAGTACCCCCAATAACTATCATTAAAAGGGGCAATGAATATGCAATTAAAACAGAGATGAAGTGTGGAAAGCTACCGCCAGGAGCAATCCTAGGACTGCACAAAGAATTAGGACACTTAGGAACACATGCATTATATAGCTGGTATGAGAAAAGAAATCTAAAGTCTCCAGGGCAAAAGATCAGGATAGCTGTACAAGACTGAGAGGGATACAAACAGTTTAATGGGCAATACAGAAAGATATTAACATCTGATACCTATAGACCAAATGCATTTCACTTCATATGTCAACTTGACTTTATTGGGGCCTATGGAGACAGGTTTTGGAAAGAAATATGCCCGGACATGGTAGATATACACTCAGGGATAGACAGAGCTGTGGCCTGCATGAATCCTGATGCAGAGGAAATGACACAAACCCTAGCTAGATGGTGCAGCCACTACGGGGCACCTAGAATTATAGAAAGTGACTCCACTTTGTTTTGTATACTTTATGCTATCTTGATCAGTCAAATGCCATTTTATTGGTCCTGCTCTTCACAAAATCTACTTCCAAATAAAAATAATGCGCTAACTTCCTAAGCTCATTTTGTATTGAGAGGCAATGATTATGATAGTTTTGACAAAGCTAACGTAGAGGTATTGTTTATGCTAATATTTGGCCAGGTCAGCAGAATAGGGGAGGGTGTTAAATCTCCCTGTTTGTTAATTCAGTCTATGGAGAAACTAGATGAGAAATATAGAGTGATTAGGGCATGGCATGGATTTATGTCTCTTTATATAAAAATATTATTTATCACAATTCACTTTGTCTAGTCGGTGACTTCTGGTGGTAATGCTTAGAGGGTTTAAAGATGTGAAAGCTCTGGGATCTTTGGAAGGGCCATGCATCTTATGTTGAGATCAGATGCTTAGTGGTGGCTTCATATTAGAATTACCTGTGGAGCTTTTAAAACTGCTGTGGGCCAGGTCTTGCCCACACATATTAAATCAAAAGCTTTATGGATGAAGCTCATGAAGTGGTAGTTTCGCAAAGCTCCCCAGGTGATTTTAATGGGCAGCTAGATTTGAAAACTTCCAACTGATATTAAAGGGTTGACAATATTCTTTCCAATTTTCAATTTCGTATTCAATTCTGCTCGTTCACCGAAACATATATTTTTAATTATTTAAAAAACTTTAACATTGCATCTAGTTAGTGCATTTTAAAATGATTTAATGCATTTTAAAATAATATAATATTAATAAACATTATTTTCAAGACATTATACAATATCATCTAACATTTGCATTCAATGAGAAGCATTCCTTCTATATTCAATTATCTGATTTTTCTTGACAATTCAGAACAGCTTATGAGCCTCAGCATGTCAGGCATTTCAGAAAGTCATGGTATGCTAGAGTTTAAACCCCTACTTTTAGAGTTTCACCTTACCCTGAAGCAAGGAATCACAGTTTACATTTGTCATTTAACTAACTGATCCTTAAGACATTTGAATCAAGTTGTCCTTACTCAGTTACAATTCAGGTAATGATTGACTTCACAATCCTCTTCTTCTTCACATTCCTCTTTTTCTCAGCACCCCATCTAACTTGAAAGACTATAAGAAATAACTATCTTTAGCTTTCTGCTGCTTCCAGGGCTATTGAATTACAGTTTTGAGTAGAAATAAAACTTGATCTAGCTACAGACCCAATCATCCGTGGTTCTCAAGTCACGCCTGGGTCAGGTTTTTCTCCTATTTATCTGTTAATTACTACTTGGTTAAAATGTCCATTCTTAACTGAAATTTACATGGTATAAGGCTCTGTGGTTTATATATTGCTTTTTAAATGGATTTTCATTTAATTACCATGGCAAACTCACAAATTATGTACTATTCTTCTCATTTTTCAGATAAAGAGTAGAGTTTAGAGAGATTAAATTTCTTGCCTAAATTCTCACAGTTAATAAATGATAGTGTTGGAACTTGGATAGGATTTTTCCATTATGTCATGCAGTGATTTTTTGACATTCACTGATATATTTTACAATTTTCTGAGTTCTGATGATCAGAAAATGGAAGTCATTCACTGTATAGTTAACTATATAATGGCACTCTTTTTCTCCATAGTAAAAGAACCTACTTTTTCTCCTATGTTTCAATGATAAGTATTTAATTATATGTTCTGTATTTGTCCCACAGGGAAATAACTCTATGTGGAATACCGAGGCATAGAAGGCACAGTACAGAGAATAAATTAGGATTTGAATTTGGAATCTAAATACCCATGAAATTCACTTTGGAGATTAATACAATTAAAGCAGTTTGAGAATTTCCAAGTTTAAAGCCTATTTGCTAGATCCATTATTCCTAACTTCAAAAGAATATCAACTGCCTGGAGAATTTTCTAATTCATGGAGGGAGGTTTCTTTGCAGCTTTAGATGGAGGTGATTTCTTCAGAACATTCTCATCTTAGAATGACAGAACAACAAATGACAGAGCTTTCTGATTTATGTTTGGAAGATTTTTACATAGGTGATTAGGTGTTGAATTTATTTACATAAACCCTAACAATCCCAAACATTCTTTGTATGGTTTTCTCTCATTACTATTGAGTTTGAAATCTTCTGCATTGTCTATTAAGCTTCAGATTTGTATTTCTAGTTATATGCTGGCTCCCTTGTATCTTGCAAGCACCACAAAGTCAATATGCCTCAAACTAAAGTACCCTCTGTTCTTTACTCACTCACCCGGCAGTGGAAACACACAATACCATTCATGACCTTGCATTCCTTCCCTGGGTAAATTGGATCATCCCTCACGGGGAATAACCAAACTACCAGCCTAGTGGCCATCTCTATCCCCTTCAACATTTTTACTTTTAAATCTTTCAGTTTTCACTTGGTAAGCCTTAACATTTCTGTCATCTTCATCTCTCCATGTTACTGTAACTCCTGCCACAGTCTGAGCTCAGGTGTTATTCTTCTTTCTTTTTTTATTCTTCCACCTGGATGGGCACTCACATCCTCTTCTTCACTGTCTCTCTACTTCAGATCCTGCTCATCTAATTGCAGACTCTACACTACAATTAATGAAATTCTGAGTCCGTTATATCCATAAAATGTTCACCGTCCATTTAGAATTAAATTCAGCACAAAAGGCCCTAACTATCCATCTAACTGATCTGCTCTACTTTCTTCCATCACATAAATTTTATGATCTAACTATGAAAGTTTTCCCCTCATTCCTTTCCCTGATGGCTTAGTGTCACTTGTCATAGATGGTACTTCTCCAGTGGAGCTGTCCCTGAGCACCCGTGCTAAAGCAGTCCACCAGTAACTTTCTATCATTTCCTTTTCTTTACACATATAACTCATTTTTTTCCTGTATTTTTTGAGTATCTGTCCCTTAATTAGAATTAAAGTTTAAACTTCTTTTTAATAATATATTTTATTTATTATGCCATTACAGTTGTCTCATTTCTCCTCTTCATTCCCCTCCACCCTGCACACCCCCTCCCACCCACATTCCCCCCGCTTTAGTTCATGTCCATGTGTCGTAAGTTCTTTAGCTTCTACATTTCCCACACTACTCTTGCCCTCTCCCTGTCTATTTTCCCCCCACCATCTATGCTACTTATTCTCTGTACCTTCTCCCCCTGCTCCTCCTCCCACTCCCTTGTTGCTAACCTTCCATGTGATCTCCATTTCTGTGGCTCTGCTCCTGTTCTAGCTGTCCAGTTAGTTTTCTTTTGTTTAGTTGTGGCTGTTAATAACCGTGAATTTGCTGTCCTTTCACTGTTCATATTTTTTATCTTCTTTTTCTTAGATAAATCCCTTTAACATTTCCTATAATAAGGGCTTGGTGATGATGAACTCCTTGAACTTAACCTTATCTGAGAACCACTTTATCTGCCCTTCCATTCTAAATGGAAGCTTTGCTAGATAGAGCAATCTTGGATGTAGGTCTTTGCCTTTCATGACTTGGAATACTTCTTTCCAGCTGGAAAGTTTAGACTTTGCATGACTTGTTTATTACTCTATTTCCAGAGTTGTATATATCACTAAGTATTTGTTGTGTGAATTTTGTTTTTCTGTTGAAAATGGTCTTTCCTTCTTTTCCTTCTAGAGACTTCTTCTTAAAACGTTTAAGATACATTCCAAATATTACCTTTTTTCTTGACAATCTTGATGTGTTAACTCACTCTTCTCTTTTGTTCTCTTAGCCCATGGCACGTTCTTCAACTGTAACTTTTATCAATTCCTGTTATATTGTGTATCTGTCTTCTCTAATAATTCTGAACTTTTCAACAATTCAAATTATGATTTGAATCCATTGTTAGTGTCTGTTGGTGTCTATTTTAATAAGCCCTCATGAGTAATACAATATGCTGAGAAAATATTTAATTATATAATGCATACACAGCTCTATGGGAATGTATGGATTCTCCATAATAATAATTTTATTTTAATAATTCATTTATTAGTTTTGTTAATAATCATGATAAGACCATTATGTACCAAATTTAAAAGATGGCTGTTGAATATCAGAACAAAGTTTGCTACTCTTTAAAAGAGAGAAGAGGTTAAAAAGAACACATAACCATGGACAGTGTAACATGATACTTGTCCAAGTTCACGAAGAGGCTTTTGAAAACAAGTTAATGAAGTATTGTTGATTTATGCTTCAGGCAAAATAATCATCACACATTTAAAAAATAAAGTGTGTAAGTATTCATAAATGAAACTATTTAAAACCACAGAAGTTTTGGGATTTTAAAGGACTTAACGTTTATTAAGTCATTGTAAGCTTAGATTCCCTTAAAAAATACCTAAAGCAAGGTGATTATCATACTATCATGCTGGCTATTGCTTCACAAGGAGCTGCAGAAAAAGTAACCAGCTGCTTGGCTTATTAATCCATTAGGCTTCCAGGGGCAACTCCAATAAGGTGGTTTTGAAAGATTAGCTCAGAATAGTCCATCAGCACACGGGAGAAAGGGCGGATATATTGTATATCTGCTGATATGTTCCATATGTGGTCTCACATTGGTCTGATTTTCCATATGAAGAGCTAACTCCCTTACTTTTCCATTGACATCACCCTTGAAGCTTTGGCAGCCTTGGGAGAGACTAGATTTTATGCCTTAAAATATGGTTTGGTTCTGGAATGCAGAGCCAAAAGACTTCAAGGGTGTCTTTTCACTGGACTGCAGATAGCCAAAAGACTATCTGTCTGGAAGTGGTAGAAAGAATCATTCACTCCCAAGTGCAGGCTG
Organism: Carollia perspicillata; assembly: GCA_004027735.1. NCBI lineage: Eukaryota > Metazoa > Chordata > Mammalia > Chiroptera > Phyllostomidae > Carollia > Carollia perspicillata. The sequence continues at coordinate 87,777 of PVKM010000304.1, read as the reverse complement.
ATTGCCCTCAGACACAAAAGTTTACAGCCCATATGAAGTCACTAGGGCCCTAAAGGTGACTGAAGTAAATAAGAAGCTCAGGGTGAAAGGCATAGAGGAGACCAAAATAATTTGAGAAGATACATATGCCAAACGTCATCTACTATTTTACCTATTTAGATCAATTCATGTCACCCCATTAAGTCCACAATATAATTTGGAATCTTCATTCTTTATGAGTGCAAACTGTCTGCATTTCTTCCTCAAAGCGAGTTACAAGTTTAGGTAACCAGAGAATCCCCTTTAGCTGGTGAATAGTGATGATTTCCTAGACTAAAGACAGAAATGGAAATGAAACAAGCTATAGTTCTTGCTGCTACAGTTGGTCTTTAAGCTGTAATTGCTTCATCTCGCTCTTGGACCACCCAGTTCTGGACTTCCCTTATCATCATCTAGTTCATTGTCTGTACTGTGTTACTTCTGGTGAGTGGCCCAGAATTTCATCATTGAGGGTATGAACTAGTATTTGTTTTGTTAGGGTGTGATAGCTGCCATTATCTACTGACAGTTATTGCCAGACAAAGAAAGACCCAGAGAAGCTTCTTGGTTCCAGACATAGGCATTCCTGCTCCTTTTGGGAGAATGATCGGTGTTGAATTACTCCAGCCAGTATAGAAATAGCTTCTCTCTTGGCCTTTTGATCCACTAGTGTGAGAATCCAGTGTAAGAAGATTATAGTTGTAGTCTCAAGGTTTATAAAATTAACTCTGCCCCAGGTGGAATTATCTATATTGCTAGGGACATGAATTCTAATCTGTTTGAGCCTAATGTTATGAAGATAGACATGAAGCGTGATTTTTTCCCATGGATCCCTAAACATGATAGTGAGGGGGCTCACTGTTACCATAATCAACGTTACCTCAAACAAAAGTAATGCTTGATTATTGGAGTGAAAATTAGCATTGCTGAATTCATTCATTCACTCATTAGCATAATGCTGATTTATTACAAAGCATGTGGCAGGCCATGGTCTGGGGAGTAGGAGAAACAGTAATGAACAACACAGACTTCGTTCATGTCCTTATGGAACTCACAGACAGAAAGGAAGAATAGTCAAAAAATGAAGTAAGTCAAAAACAAGTAAATATATTCATATAGGATATGTGTTATGATAGGGAATAGAGTGCTGAGATAGCTCATAAGGTTGAGTAAACCTGTGTTTTATAGTCAGGAAGATCTCTCTGAGCACAGGGCATTGACAATGAACTTATCCTAAGAAGTCACAAGATCCAAATTCCTGGAGTTAGGAAAGAGTTGGTTTTTTTTAGGGGTGCTAAAAAAAAGTAAAGTGATGTTGAAAAATTGTGATCAAGGAAGGCATAAAGTAGCATTGATTGGAGAAATCATCAGGGACCAATCAAAGGTCCAATGTCAAAGAGAGGGTCTTGAGAAAATAAGCAGTAATGAGATCCAGGCCTCAAGGAAAAGGAAAGCTTAGTGGCTGGCAAATAGTAAGCACTCAACATTTTTGTTTAAAGAATATAGAAAGGGTATAGAAGATAGATTTTTATGAAGATTGTTTTGTGTTGGTAGTGTAGAGAAGAGTAGACACTTCCTTCATTGTTACTTACTTTTTCAATGTAGGTATGTCACCAAGAGTGAAAAACTAGGAGAGTAAAGGTTTTGGAAGAGGTTATGGACTAAGACTATTTAGAAGTGGAAAGACAAGTGCATTTCACAAATACATTAGCATGTCCAGGTCATGTTAAATATGCGTTTGGAATTTCTGATCATAAATTTCCAGCAAAACCAATCACTTTTGACAGATGGTTTGTGCTAACACTGTTCAGGTCCATGGGTACAGGTACAAATAAATGGTTGAGCTTGTCCAGAGTATGTAAAATTAAAGAGAAAAATGTCCCAGGACATAAGGTTTTATGCAAAGTTGTGAATATAAACAATGACTTGTGGAATTTAACTGAACAGAGGAGAGAGAAGCCAAGAAGCTGATGTCACTGAGATTTTGGGCAGATTTATGTATTGGGGATTTAGAAAAGCTGAAGATTTGTATTAGTGAGTTAAAAAGATTAGAGGTACCTATGAGAGAGGGAGTTGCTTTGTGTCTGTCAAGGTTGCAATGGTAGTTTAAATTTCAGGCGATGACAAACTTGGTTGTTTACTAAGGCAACGTGTACCTGTGGTGACATAAAAGATAATCTCAATGGAGATGATGTCAAGAAACTGAGAGACTTATATATTAGACTGTTAATCTACATGGATGTTGACGTAACTGAAAAAGATGGCAAAAGGCAGTGAGAAGACTGGGCAGAAACAAGGGGGAAAGCCATATGAATAGGTGAAAACAATGAGGGTTCTGAGTGAGAAAAGAGAAAAAGAGTATCATAATCAGGTAACATGAGCCTCAAAGCCAGAATTCTGTTTATTCACTAAGTAAATTTATAGTAAGTTCTCTCTATAGTAAATTTACTACAGAGAAGACTCTCATTCTCTCTTTTGGTTCTGAGGTATCTGGAATCTGAGAGAGAATTCAAGTTACTACTTCAGAAGTCTGCACATGAAATTCGTCCTGAAGGGGCAGTTCTTTAGTTGCAATATTCTTTTTTATAAAAACTACCTGACATTTCTAAGGTGATTTCGAAACAATAAAGTCATTACTTTCTGTCTGTTATACTTAATCTCTTCACTTTATTAATATAATTTTGCCACTCAAGTGTCATTTTAATGGAAAATTAATGTCAGTTTGTGCCAATTTTGGAAATGAATTGTCTTCAAATTATATTTTAGTGTCACATATAAAGCTCAAAGTATATAGAATGTTTTATTGGTTAATTTTTATACTACAAATATGCTTTTATCTACCTCCTTAACATTTTATAACCCAAAGGAACACTAAACTGGAGTCAAAGGACTTGGATGAAATCATCACCAGTCACTATCTGTTTAGTTTTGGGCAGGCAACCCTGAAGCAACTGTTTCCTTGCTCTGTCTAACCTCATGGGTTTGAGATGTTGAGTTAGACATACAGAGATTTGGTGAAATCATTGTTTAGTAAGTTGCACATGAGATATGTTATTATATAAATTAGTTACTCTGTTTCCACATGACATCCAAAATATAAGTGATAACACGGCCCATGTGCTTCAATAGGCTCACAAGCCATGTTTGAAGGAAACAGTTTGAGGAGAATGTCTGAGAATTCTATATTCCATGGACTGCGTCTCTGGTCTCCTGCCTCCTTAGGTAGTGGGTGAGATTTCTTACTGCATTTCCATGTAAAAAGGCCAATGGCCATATCATTAGCTCAGTAATGAAGCTATGTTGCTGCCTTTAGTAGAATTTCTTCAGATTCTAACACCTATTCTCTATTTCAGTGTTGCTGATGTGTTTTGGATTATTACCATGTTTGGATTTTATTTTATTATTTCGCACGTATACAGTGGTAACTGTACTCAGGAAAATGATCATGTGTCCTAATAAGATAGTCATTGCTTCAAAGTAGTGCATCAAAATGCTGAGAACCAAGGCAAAGCTATTATTGCTCTGCCACGGACATGGCCTTGACCTCCATGAATGTTTTGTCTACCACTGACAGGCCATCATGCTAGCTTTCGCTAACTTGCACTTTATTCTCTTATAGTTATGAGAGTTAACAAAAGATATGTATGAATTTCTCTGGCAACTATGTCATTCCAAAAGAGTCTGCATATCATCCAAAGATATTTGTCTTTTTGGCACTAAAAATCTGGCCCAAATGAAGCAAAATATTAGTGTAGGGTCATGATTATGTGTGTTTGGGGATTATAACTACACAGGTGATTTCTATCTTTATCTATTTTCCCTTTGTACTCCTTTCTTCCTTGAATCATCCAGATAAATTACTAGCTTACATCCATTGTACATGCGACATTTTATATTCCTTCCATTGAACACCGTAGGTGGTAGTTGAAACATCCCTATCGTCAACAAAGGTTCCAGCTCTAGGCAGTTGCTCCAGACCCTCGGTTTACTCTCCTGTTGCAACCTCCTTGATCTGGAAAATAATTACTATTTCTGTTCCCTATAATTGAGAAACTTCCTGGTCTAGGCTCCCCCTTTTACCCGTTAAGTCTCGTTAGGTTGGCTTTTCTTCTGTTTCCCCTCTGTTCTGACCTCTAACCTGGTGTGCCCTGTGGTTCTCAGAAATCTTCCCTTTTAAACCCAGTATGATAATTGGGTGGCTGCCTGCAAGGGCACAGAAGTAGAGTTTGGATGTTTTCCTAGAAACCCAAGTTAGTCTGGTCTTCTGCCTCCTTCCTTCAGTAGTGGGTGAGGTTTCATACTCATGGTAATGCTGTATCATGTTTCAACTCGGGGGCATGGGAACTGCTAACTCTGAATTTGTTTGTGGGCAACACCAGTCTAGGCTTAGAACTGGACACTCCCAACTCTTCCTCCATGTGAACCTCACTTTCCAGCCTACTTATTGCTTGATATACATGGCATGCTGGAAATGACACACCTTTGAATATACAGTGCCTTCTTTTTGTATTACATTATTGTCAGATTGCCTAACTCTCCCCGGTCCATTAAGATTCAGTTTGCCCTCCAGCCTCCTCTTTGCTGTTAAATATGTATTCTCTCTGCAAACACAACACTGGGTGCTTGTTCCTAACAAAGCACCTGACATAATTCTATTTCAATTTTCAGTTTACTTGCCTTTGTTTTCCATCAGTGAGAAAAGAGTCTTAAGAACAGGGACCAGGTCATTGTAATCTTATTATTCATATCACATGGCTCAGTGCCTAGCATATAATAAGTATTCTATAGTGACTATAAAAAGTTACTATGAAAGTATTCTACAGTTGAGGAATCTGAGCAAGAGAACCTGTGTAATAATGTGTCCAAGTCTAGAGAGCCTGGTGAAACCACCAGTTACATATTATGACTCCTGAAACCAAACTGCTAACTTCCATTGAATATCCATTACAATAGTTCATTGAGAACCACATTGACTCGTTATGCTTATCATTAATTTAACAAATATGTGTTGTCTATTCTACATACTTAGTGATTTTCTTAAATTCAGGGCACCAAATATAAATCGCAGGCACAGTACCTGCCTTCAAAACAGTGGAAATGTGGGACTATTTGCTTTTTAAAAAGGCTTAATGAAAACACCAATAAAGTTTATTATTAAGTAATATGATAGTTTTAAGACTGTAAAATAGATATTCTATGGTGTTAAGAAAATATGTGTACTTTTTATTTTATTGAGTGTGTTTTTTAAATTGGGAATGTGCGTTGAATTTTGTTAAAAACTGCATCTATAGAAATAGTTCTATCATTTTCTCTTCATACCTGGTTAATACTGTCAGTTATATTCATGGATTTTGTAATATTGAACCATTCTTGCATCCCTGTAGTAAATTCCACTTGACCATGAAACATTTTTTAAAGAGTGCTATTGGATTCTCATTTTTAGTATTTGTTTAGAATTTGTGCATTGATATTTACTGATAAAACTGACCTGTAATTATGTAATTTTATGATGTCTTTATCAGGTTAGCTATCAATGTTACATATAACTTTTTCTTATATTTTTGAGAATATCAATAAGCATGGCTATTTTCTGGTATTTGAAAGTTTGTCAAAATTTCCCTGTGCAATCACCTGGGCCTGGTATTTGTTTGTAATGCAGTTATTTTATAACTTTTTCTGTTGATAATAATTTTTTAAACCTCTATATATTTATTCTATGTTCAATTTTGGTAAGATATCTTTTCCCTTGAAATGCTCTGCTGTCTCTAGGTCTCCATATTAATTACCACAGATTGGGGCATAACGTTCTCTTAATTTTGAAATTTGCTCCATTTCAATGTTTCTCACTCACTTACTTTATATATTTCTGCTTGTAGGTGAACACTCAGGATCAGTTTTCCAGGTATAGATTCAACATTTCCCACTACTAGGTATAGGCTTTCATTTATTTCTAAAAAGATCTTAGATTGCAGTTTTAATTATTACTTGTACTCCTATGGGATTTTTCCCTTCCTTCATGGACTCCAATGATACAGTCATTACATCGTCTTTGCATATCATCTGTATCTAGCACATTCCCCCTGATAAGTTTGAGGTTTCTCATTAACCTCGAAAATGCCCTTTATTGAATTTTCAGTCAACTCTATTTTCCTTTAGCTGTCATATAATTTAATAATCAATTTAGTTATAATTTTTTTTCTGTTTTCAGTTTTCTTGGTTCAGTGAACTCTTTTCCATCTTTCTGCTTTGTTGTTTGTTTCTTTATGCATTATTAAATTTCTGGTTTTCTCTGTTTATGTCTATAAATGCTTGCTTAAAGAAATTTTATTTATTTGCTTATGTGTTGACTGATTGATTGAGGTATAATTATCATATAACATGATATTTGCTTCAGGTGTACAACATAATGGTTTGATATTAGTGAAATGATCACTGTAATAAGTCTAGATACCATCTGTCACCATACATAGTTATACTTTTTTTTTCTTTTTCTTCTTACAGCGAGGTCTCTTTTTCTCTTTTTTGAGAGCTTAGTTTTTCTATTGTGGGTCTGAGAATAAGAGTGTACCCTTCAGAGAGAGTTTGTATTTATTTATATCAAGTTTCTAAATTTGTCACCTTATGATAAACCTAAAATAAGTCCTGCCTTTGGTATTTTTTAGATCCCTAAGTCAGATGAAGATCTGGCGTGGATCCTGGCTTCTGTGGCCTGAGGTGTTATGGATGAGTTGAGACCAATTCACAGGGACTACCGAGTCCTGTGGAGGAAAAGGGATGGTGCAGCCACTCTCTGAAGAGGAGAGCACCTTGCCTTTGCCTTCGCAAGCTTTTATTGGGTTCAATTTGCACAGGAATACGAGGTGTATAAGTGAAGCTCATCAATCATTGTCAGGCAGAAATGATTAAACAATAGATAACATTCAAAGAACTCCCAGGGCTTATTCTGAGTCAGGGTCAGATAGTTAAAGGACCCGTAAAACTTTGGGGAACAAACTCACTTCCTGCTTGGACCCTTATCATTTAAATTGAGGGTATTAGCAAAGTAGGTTTCATAGGATTTTATACATTTTTTTCTTAAGCCTGATTGCCCTAGGGGACCAGCCCTTTCCAGTACAGGGCTGCACCCACCTTAAGGCATTGATTCAGGCTTAAGGCATTGTTTCAGGCTTAAGTCAGGCTGGGAAAGTATGGCAGCCAAGAGATTAGGACACGTTCTGCAGACAGAATTAGGACTCAGGGACTCAGACTATGTCAAGACAATGTGGGAGGGTCCATTACCCCCTTTTTCTATAGTCCCGCAAGTCCTTTCCTGAGGGCCCCTTCATGACCATGCCTCTCTTAGGTCATCCCTCTTTTGAGGAATCTTACCCTTCGCTGGCTAACCAGTCAACTGCCCAGGGCCACAAAGGGTGAAGAGAAAGGGGGCAGAGGTGGTGCCCCTATAAGGAAGATAAGCTTTGTCTCCTAAGTGGCTCATGGTCCCAAGGTCCTTTACTCAGCCTTAGCCACGGGGGATTACAGCTTCTGAAACTGGGCAGGGCAGCTCCCAACAAAGATCAGTTCATAGCTATATATTTTTAGGAGATATATTTTATTTCTCTATGGTAGGCTGAAAATACTCTCCAAAACTTATTAACATTCTAATCTCTGGAACCTGTGAATGTTATCATATTGGAGAAAAGTGCCTTTGTAGATGTGATTAATTTAAGGACTTTGAGATGGGAAATTATCCTGGGCTGATCCTCAGTGCGATTACTTGTGTCCTTATAACTCAGGGGTATAGGAGCATTTAAGTGTAGACAGTAGAGGAGAGGGGATTGTGACCACAGAGGCAGAGGCTGGAGTGAGGCAGCCCCAAGCTGAGGAAAACCAGCAGCCACGAGAAGCTGAGAGGCTAAGGGAGGCAAGGGATGGCGCCTCCCTGAGGGTCTGTGGAGGAACTGCGGCCCTGCTGATACCTTGATTTTGCCCCAGTAACTCCTATTTCAGGCTTCAGTCCTCTAGAACTATGAAAGAATATATTTCTGTGGTTCTAAGGTACCTAGCTGGTGATAATTTGTACAGTCACCACAGAAAACTAAGGCATTCTCTATTTAAAGCCAAAGGTAAGACAATTCATGGCCATTTTTCTCTGTGGAATCATAACAAATAGCAAATACTTTCTGACTAAGTTCATGTTGATCACTCCATTGGTAAAACGTAGTCCCTGGAATTGGGAGAAGGTCCTGTAGCTTCTAAACCTGCATTTAGAGTTACTTCTTTGCTCTACTCCAGAATTTGGCTGACTCACATCACGCTTGGGCTGTAGTTGTCCAGAAGGGTTATCGTTTCCCAAATACAGGTCTCCAAAATGCCATATGCAATGGCACCTTCCTATTGTTGATATTTTAACAAATCCCAACACCTTGTTGAAATGAAATCCTCGCTGAAATTTTGCTTTCTTAGAATTTGCTTTTATCCAGTAAAAGTTTAGTGCCAAGCAACATCCAGTTATGTGACCAGAGACAAGTTTCAACAACTCTGCCGGCAGTGGGCTCTGCTGCCTTTAGTTTGAAACAGATCTTTCCTGAGCCATTGGAAAAGAAAAGTTTATTTCTACTTTACACGTTAGTCTTCTAAAGGTCTTTGATGTCTTCCAAGGTATTCATGGTCTAAATAACTACCACATTCTTATAAAAATAAGTGAAATCTGGATTTTAAGTAATTGACACCTAAGGGAAAACTTATTAAATGTAGTAATCTTTATCCACCATGTAAAAGTATTTTTGGATCAAACACTAAAGGTGAATGAATTACCTTTTTCCTTCTTTAAAATGAATTATTTAAATATGAGTAAGGATATCTGTTCATTATTAAGTAGGAAAACACCCTAAAAACAAAGCTCACTTAAGTGGAGGCATCCTGTCGAACTTAACCACACTTAAAATATGTTCTCCACCCTCCCAGTTAATTAAAAAAAAAAAAGGCGGTGCTCACAAAGCAGTGACATATGATGACAAATTTAATTAAAAGCATTTGCATGTGTTAACATAGCATTATTTTTCATGTAGGTGTAGTTAGATGGGTGAACTCTGCAAAGCAGTGATTCCCATTTTGAGTTTAGAGATTCCTATGGGATTTTATTGTATAAGGAATTTCTCCATACTTACAAAAAAATCACTTTCTTACAATTGCATTTACTTTCATCAGTTGAAGTTCAAATCTTATTATACCTTAAGTTTGAGAAGGAAACTGATCTTGAATATAAGGAATTTCTCTCCTGGGATCTCATTTCAGTTACTAAAAGCCATATGGCTAAAGAATTACTCTTTTCTGCAGTTTAGAAGTGCAATCGATTGCGCTTTGGAGTGACACCTAAGGGAAGCATAGGTTCTTCTGAGGAGTTGGAAATAATAATGAAATTGAGAGAGTAGTTCTATGAAAGAAATGGAGGCTCCCAAAAGGACTAGCAACACATTTACATTTAACACTGTAGCTTTTAAGTATGGGGCAGGTTTGCTTCACTCTAAACGGAAATAACTTTGTATCTCTCTGGTTGGTCTTAAATAAAATTACTTCACTTTATGATTTAAACTGCATGTGTTCTATAACTGTAAATGGTCAATACAAAGCCGGGTTAGATATTATTTCAGGAACTTGGCATGCTTCCAAATTGTGACTGTGTATTTAATATTTTACATGTATAAATGCTTTGCGTGACAGAGCACATTGATTCCATGTGTATTCCTTTACTAAGGTAAGCATGGCATCACTGTACGTCAATTCAGACCACTGACATGCACATTTTTTGCCAGAAACCTGATCCTGGAGGGTCTGTGTTTTAATGATTACAGCTTTCTGAGTGACGCCAAATGAAGGTGCGATTGAATCAGCTCACAATAAAGAGAATTATCTGGCTTAACAGTACTTCAAGTGGAAGGAGAACACAATGCAGCCTTTTTCGACCCAATGTCTATGACCATGTTGGTTGTAGACAACTTTTAAAATAAGAGAAAATATTTTCTTAGCCTGTTTTCAAGAGAGAGAACACAGGTTTTAATATTCACCGTGATTCCAGGAAAGAGGAACAGGATCCTTGAATAAAGGTTAAAAAGTTGGAGAAATATTTATTATGCAAAGGAGAGATTTTTTGATAGAAACTATCTCAGTGGTGGTCTTTAAGCATCTGCAGCATCATTATGAGTAACCGACTGGTTGTTTCTTACCTCAAAGAAAGAATCACCTTGCATAAATAAGAAGACAATTAGCTGGAACATGGAAGTAAACTCCGAAAGTCAAGTTGGAGAAGGCATAGATGAGATTTCCAAACACTGATTTTGAAACAGTTGGTGGATAGCACGAGGGAGGACCTGACTTTGGACATCCATACCTGTCTTATTGTCTTAGGACTTTTTTCCTATTGTCTGCAAAAACCAACTGATGTGGTTTTATTGCAAGTGGCTGCACATCTTTGTCTGAAAGCTTAAGTATCTTTGGAAATTAGACATTTAAAACAGAGATTATTTGCTGTAACATAAACCATATTTTGCTCATCCAAATTTGCAGCAGTTGTTTCAGGATATCATGGGATTTTTTGTTTGTTTGTTTCCATATTTTCCCCTTAAATTATACACATTTCCTGACCCTTTGCCAAGCCCCTGGTAGAGACACATTATTTATAAGATCAAGCACAGATCATATGAGAGAAACATCTGCAGTAGCTATTGTTTATCAGAAGTTCGTGTTGCCCAAGAGGTCCACTAGGTAGTGTTTTCCAATCCTTGTTTCTGTACAACCGGGGCAACCTGATGGCAGCCAAGGACAAAAGGCTGTTGATTTAATGTTTGAGATGTTTGTGTCCTGAACTTATTGGTACTGAAAATGTTTCAGAAAAAAAAAATTCCATAGTGACTCTTTTTTTTTTTTTTCCTGCTCTGTAACCAACTAGGGCTATAAAACTCATCTTTGAGAGGGAATAAGGAAAAGCCAAAGAGAGGAAGAGATGGGGAGCTGTTGTTGGTTTCCTAGTCCCCACTCTACCTCTGGCTTCAACCCCAACATGTTCCTCCAAGCCTGGTTCATTCTCAGGGGAGGAGAAGCTTCCTTCCAGGCCAACATTGCTCTCTACCCCTGCGCCCACACTCTGCCTCTGAGTCAGCTGTTGGGCCTAGAATTCTCCCTGAAAATTGATCAAAAAAAGGAAGGTAACTCATATTTGAATGGTGACACTTTGTCATGCGTTGGACACAGAGGGTTTATAGCCCTGGGAGGTAATGACTCAAGTTGACATGAGCTTCATCTGTTGGGACGGCAGGTTCCAACAGGGTGATGTTCTCAGTGAAACTGCTGTTGGCAAAACCATCTGAGAAATCCGGCGGGGACATTTCACTGAAGGAACATTTCCCTTCCTCTTCAATTACTAAATTTAAAATTAATTGCAGGTTTTATTATTTTCATTAAAACAGTCCAACTGAAACGGTTAATATGCTGTATAAATTTACTACGTGGGATATGACAAAAGATGGCTGAAAAGCCCTGGATTGGTGGTGGTCAGTCAATAACAGCACCGCAACCCATGAGCTCGGTGACCCGGGGCCTGTCTAATTTTTTTTTCTAGCTTGTACCACAGATGATTCTATACAATATAGGAAAACCCAGATTCTCCCCCTGCAAATGGCATGGTCTTTTACATAAAATCCACTGTATCAGATGGAGGAAAAGAAGATAAGTAGAAAAATTATTTTCTCTCTTTTACTTCAGATGGCCACCTCTTAAAGAAGAATGAACTCATCAATTCTCTCACTTGAAATCATCATCATTATCATATGACCACCATTATATTGTGACCACCTTAAAAATATTGTACTGTCTCAAGGGATAGAAACGTATTGAACTATCTTAACGATCTATAAAAAGAGTCAGATAAAATATTATAAGGAAAACAGTTTGAAGCTAATATTATTATTGGCTGTTAACATGTAACTTTTAAAACTTTATTTTGAAATTATTTTAGGCTTAAAGAAGAGTTGCAAACTTAATTCAGACAGTTGCTACATAACTTTGACTCAGCTTCCCAGCATCTTGCATAACATTATTATAGTTCTCAAAAGCTAACTATAAAGTTGACTTTGGTACAAGACTCGTCACTGGACTGTGAATTTTATTGAATTTCGCATTTACCACGAGTGCACTTCTTCTATTCCGGGGCCCACTCCGGGTGCCACATTGCGTTTTACATCATGTCTTCTTTGTCTTTTCCCATCGGTGAAAATTCTTTGGTCTTTCCTGTCCTTTGTGATTGTGATGCTTTTGAAGAGTGTTGGTTAGTTATTTTGTTGAATGCCCTATAGTTTGTGCTTGTCCCATCTTTTCTCACAATTAGATGAAAGAAATGCATTTTTGGCAAGAATAGTAAAGAAATGATGTGTTCTTGAGAGTGCGTCGTATCAAAGGAGCCTTGATGATATCAGTGGGGAATGCTTGGCATTTATTTCATCCTGTGGGTTATAATCTCATGTTATCTTCACTAATTTTATTTCTCAAAATTGTCCAGCTACAGCCAACAGGAGCTCGTTCAGATTGGTTTTTATGGTCTTTCAATTTGAGTACTTCCTTAATTTATGCCACCACAAGAAACTCTAGGCTCACCTTTTCTTGCCCCAGCTCCGGAATCAATCATTTTACCAAAGAGCCCTGTTTTCTTTAATTAGAAAATGGTATTTATAGTCAAGTTATGGGTGCTAGGTGTGCTCATTGCTATTAAATGTATTGCCTTTAGGCCTCACAGTGCTTAGAACTTGGAAATTACGTATATATAGTATCATAGCCATATGCTCCTATATATATTAAGTGCTTTCTGTATCTACATATTGATGTGTGTGGTGTGAAACCATGAGTTCTTCTGTTGCTGATTCAACACAAGTTCACTCTAACTTTCCTATATTCTTTAATTGTAACTTTTTCTCTGATTTTAAGAAGCTTGACACATTACCTATAATATACTTACTTATTTGTTCAAACCTAGTATGCCAAAAATTAGTTTCATAATGGCTGACCCAAACCCTTGCCAATATAGTGAATTATTTTAATTTATTTCCTAGTGCTGGACCAAGCTTACATTCCTGAAATGAACCTCATTTGGTTATCATCTATCATTACTTTTATATATTGCTGGATTTGATTTGCTAAGATTTTGTTGAGGGTTTTTGCATCTATGTTCATAAGGGATATTAATCTGTAGTTTTCTTTTCTCTCATATCTTTCTTTGGTTCTATTATTAGAGTAATGACAACCTTATAAAAGGAGATGAGAACTCTTGCCTCTTCTTCAATTTTCCAGGGGAGTTTGTATAGATGTAGTATATTTATTACCCAAATACTAGGTAGAAATCACATGTGGTGATATTTGGGCTTGGAGTTTTCTTGGACAAAAATTTTTAAAGTATTAATTTGATATTTTTACAGATAAATGGATATTTGGATTGTTCTTTCTTCAGTGAGTTTTGTGATTTTTGTACCTTTTAAGAAATTAGTTGGTTCATTGAAGTTGTTGACTCTATGGGCATAGATATTAATTCTACTTATATTGTTATAGAACCAGTTTTGTTTTTATTGCTTCACTCTATCTGTATATTTCTTTTCATTTTATTTACATCCACTTGCTTTGGGTTTACTTTTTTCCTTCCCTTTCTTCTGTCTGAAGCTGAAAGATAGGATTACTGATATTCAACACTATTAAGTTTTTAAAATAAATATTTAATGCTATAAATCTCCCTCTAAGCATGGTGTTAGCTGTATCACACATTTTGGTAGGCTGCATTTTCATTTTAATTTAGTTCAAAATACATTTTAATTTCCTTGAGGCTTTCTCTTTGATTTATTAATTATTTCAATGTATATTATTTAATTTCTAAATATTTGGAGATTTGTCCAGATACCTTTTTGTTTTGATTCCTAGTTTAATGTCTTTGTGAACATCTACTTTGTGTTATTTCCAGCCTTTTTAACTTGTTAAGGATTTGTTTATGGCCCTAAATGTTGTCTATGGTGAATGTTTCATATGTACTTGACAAAAAATGCACGTTCTGCTATATTCTGTCAATAACATCAAGTTTATTGAAAGCGTTTGTTAGATCTTTGATTTCCTTACTGATTTACTCATTCTATCAGTTACTCAGAGAGAGAGGTTGAAACCTCCAACTATAATTGTAGATTTGCTTATTTCTCCTTTCAGTTCTATTGGTTATTTTTTAATCCTCACCAGAGGGTATGTTTTTATTGATTTTAGAGAGATAGGAAGGGAGAAAGAAAGAAAGAGAGAGGAACATCACTTTGAGAAAGAAACATTGATTAGCTTTCCCCTATCCATTTCCTGACGAGGGACTAAACTCACACCCTAGGTATGTGTATTGATGGGGATCGAACCCACAACCTCAGCTGGTTGGAGTTCATGGGACAACACTCCAGCCAACTGGGCCACACAGCCAGGGCCAGTTCTATTGGTTTGGATTAGTCTGTTTTTAGGCTCTGCACTTAGATATGTAACATTTGATAAGAGACTAACTAAATATAGACTCACATATGTGGATGTCCCTCAGGATGATTAGATACAATAAATAAAAACATTTCCATTCATAATTCTTTGAACAGATGTTGAAAAATTGAAAGCCTATATTTTGCACTTCACATTAACTAGAAGAAAAACATCATAGACAAAGCAGAAATTAAAATGTCCTTGAAGAAAAGGAAATCTATTTTCAGTGTTCCTTTAATACTATCTCTTATTGTCAAACACTGAAGGTATTTATTATGTCACAAATGGTGTCAATATTTTTTTAGTAAAACTTAAGTCATTTGGTGATTCCATGCTAGGTTCTAAAAAATAATATATTTCTTTCATTTTAAAATTTATTTCTCTATACAGGGTAGGTAAAAGTAGTTTTACAGTCATTAAATGCAAAATAATATAATAATTAATAACTAATAATACAAGAATAAACTGTTTTGTGTACTCACACTGTAAACCTACTTTGCACCATCCTATATACAATCACCTTTAGTGATGCTACTGGGACGTGGTAGGTATGATCATAGCATGGAGTCCCCTGAATGAGAGAACACATTCACCAATGATACCTCGGATAAGGGGTTAATACCCCAAGTTTATAAATAACTTATAAAGTGAACATCAAAAAAAATCCAATTAAAAAATTACCAAAGGACCTGAATCTACACTTCTCCAAAGAGGACATGCAGATGGCCAATAAACATATGTAAAGATCTACAATGTCACTAATTATCAGCAAAATGCAAATTAAAACCACAATGAAACATCCCCTCACACCTGTCAGAATGGTTATCATCAATGAATCAACAACAACAAAAGATTCCCGCCCCCAGGAAATCACCCCTTAGGCCTCACAAACATGAGGCCTGTCAAAGACAAGACATGTGAATATGATGGAAAGGCATTTTCATAATAAATTTACATTAAGTGGCAAAGGCAAAGGCCAAGGGGCTTTTCAGATGTAAAGAAGTCCTAAATTTCCTAATTAGTAGACTTTAAGTTAGTCAAGAGAAAGATTATCCTGGTGGGCCTGACTTAATCAGGTGAGCCCATGAAAAGACGACCTAGAGATCAGAGAAAGACGAATTTAGACAGACATGTCACCCTTGATATTTTAAAGATTTTATTTATTTATCTTTAGAGGGGAAGGGAAGGAGAGAGGGAGAGAAATATCAATGTATGGTTGTCTCTTGTGTGTCACCAGCTGGGAACTGGCCTGCAACCCAGGCATGTACCCTGACTGGGAATTGAACTGCAACCCTTTGATTTGCAGGCTCACACTCAATCCACTGAGCTACACCAGTCAGGGCTGAATGATCACTTTAAATGTTTGAATTGCCATACATTCCTTGACATGAAACAAGAAGAAGCCTAAGACTTATGGAGAAAAAACAATGTTGGATTGAATTTAGCATAACTAACCCCCTACATATATTTCCTGAAAGGCCTCAGAATACATTTATTTCACCAAGACATTGAGAGAATCGTACAGGTTAAGGAGCATCAACATCTTATACAGTACTGGCTGCAACAGGGTTTGCCAGTAAGTGCAACTGCAGTGGAAGAGGCTTCTCTAGTTCAATGGTTTTATTAAACCCTACAGGATCAAACAGTAGCACTTACCCCAAAGTGATAAAGTTAACACACTTTCCATAATATAATATGGAATAGAACTGGTATGGTAATCAGAGTGGTTTGACCCACAGGGATATGTAGTTTTTGATAATTAATCATGGAAATTCTAGATGTTCCTTTGTATAACCAGAAAATTGTAAGCCTAGATGACGATCATAGCTGCTCTGTGGATACCTAGGCCCAGGTCAGTTTATAGCTCTCAAGCTAGTCCAGACAACAAAGTTCGGTTTGAGTTCAGAGAATGGCAACACATTTGGATAAGGTTACTTTCTTTTTGAATACTTAATATTTTATTGAGGCCAATTACACAAAGTGTTATTATTTTAACCTTTCAGGGGTGCCCATCGGGAACTAATCTTACACTCCTACTCAGAGACAACAAGGCAATGTGAGTCCGTGTCCTGCTCTTGCTAGGATGGTGGGGGTGTGGTTCAGTGTGAAACGGAACACCAACACCTACACAGCTCTCAAACTACACCTCAGAAGTGAAATGCCTGATAAAAGAAGAGAGAAAAAAAAAACAAGACTACAGAGCGCACAGTATATAACACTGTTCAAAATGTCTAGGATGAAATTTTAAAGAAATCACTCATTATGCTAGAACTTAAAAAAATCACAACACGAAGGAGCAAAGACGATGAACAGATAGAAGTCAGGTACCCAAGATAAGACAGGTACCAGAATCTCTTGAAAAGGATTTGGAAGCAACCACAATAAAAATGCTTCTACAAGCAAGTATTCTCCTGAAACAAATGAAAAAAAGTAGAACATCTCAGCAAAGCAATAGAAGCTATCATAAAGAACTAAATGAAAATTGCAAAACTGAAAATATGAGTATAACCAAAATTAAAATCATGCACAGTGGGTTTACTAGGAGATGAAAGAGAGTAGAATCAGTGAACTTTGAGACAGATCAATAGAATCTGTACAATCTAAACAAAGAGGAATCTAAAATAAAAATGAGCAATGCCTCAGGGACATGTGGGGAAATAATGAAAAGTTACCCTTTTTTTTATTAGAGTCCCAGAAGGAGAGGGAAATGGCAATGAGAATAAAAGATAATTTGATAAAATAAAGGCTGAAAATCTCCCAAATTTGGTTAATGCCGTACACTATAGACTTTAAAAGGTTAGTAAACCCCAAGATGGAGCCCCAATGTTCACAGCAACACATCACACTTAAACTTCTAAAAACTAACACACACACAAAAAGATCTTTAAAGCAGTCCTGGAGAAATGGTGTGCTATCTTTAGAGGAATACCAATTCAAATAACATCAACTTTCTCTTTTGAAAGTAGAAGACCAGAAAAAAGTAACACAATATTTTTAAAATACTGAAATAGAATAGCAAGTGCAAATTCTATGTCCAATGAAGTATCTTTCAGAAATAAATTGCAAATCAAGATATTTTCAAATGAAAAAAAGCTAAGAGGATTTCTAGCTAGCAAACTTCCCCATAAAAAACAGCTAATGATGGCTTTCTACACAGAAAGAAATTATAACAAAAACAAAAGAAGACTTTGAACTTTGAAAAGGAACGAGGAACATTGAGATGGGTAAAAATAAAGGTAAAATAATAGCTACCTTACTCTCATGTTTCCTAAATCATATTTGATGATTTCAGCAAAATATTTTAATACCAACTACTGTGCTGTTCAATGTATATAGAAGAAATACTGATGGCAACTTCAGTATTTTAAAAAAGGGAGGGTTAAAGAAAGTTTTCTGTTCTTCACTGAATTTGGTACGTAGACCTATGATGTCATTCATGTACGCTGTAATTCCTAAAACAACCACTAAGAAAATTTAAATTTCAATGATACTATATATACCAAGATGGAACCCTAAAGAAATGTTAAAGTAGCCCATGAGAAAATAAGAAAAGAGAGCAGAGAATTGAGAAACAAAGTCAACATATATAAACAAATAACAAAATTCTAGGGTTAAATTTAACATGATAATTACCTTTAATTTAAATAATTTACATTATAGAAGACAGAGCTTGGCAGAGTGGAAAATAATCCAGCTATATGTTATCTATAAAACACTTGAAATACAATGACATAGGTAAATTGAAAGTAAAAGGTTGGGGGACTGGATGAAAGAAGGAGAAGGGATTAGCAAAAGAGCATGTATGCATAACCCACAGACACAGACAACAGTGTACTGATGGTCAGAAAAAAAGGGAGGGCAGAGCGTGTGTGTGTAGGGGGGTAAAATGGGGACAACTGTAATAATGTAAACATTAAAATTAAGTAAAAAATAATACAAAGTAAAACATGTATATTTCTATTAAAAAGTAAAAGGTTGGAAATTTTTGGAATCTAGGGCTAACTAAGGAATTCCTAAACTTGATACCAAAAGCATAATGCATTATATGAAAAAATTAATAAATTGAACATCATCAAATTGTTCTGTAAAATATCCTGTTAAAAGGAGGGAAGACAAGCTAAATACTGGAAGAAAATATTTGCAAACTACATGTTGGACAAAGGACTAGTACCTCAAATTAAAGAATTAAATAATTCTTAATTAAATAATTAAAGAATTCTCAAAGTTCAATAGTAAAAAACAATCCAGTAAGAAAATGGGCAAAAAAAAAATGAGTAAACATTATACCAAAAAAAGAATAAACAGATGGAAAACAGCATATGAAGTTTAAAATCACTAATCATTACAGAAAGCAAATTAAAATCATAATTAAATGTTAATATATACCTATCAGAATGTCTAAAATAAAAAATGCTAATAAGGATATAAAAAACTGGATGAGTCATTTACTGCTGGTGGGAATGTAAAGTGGTATAGCCAGTCTGAAAAACAGTATAACAGTTTTTTATAAAACTTAATGTGCAACTGACATGTTACTTAGCATTTTCACTCTTGGGTATTTATTCCAGAGAAAGAAAAATGTATAATCACATAAACCCATACACAGATGTTCATAGGAGCATTATTCATGATAGCCTAAAATGGAAACAATCTGAGTGTTTTCAATGATTGGTTAGTTAAAGGATTAAATCAATGAGGTATTTCCCTAGAATAGACTTACTACTTAATTTTATATATATATATATATAAAATTATATATATATATGCAAAATTCTGGATACATTTGCAGAGAATTATGCTGTGTGAAAAAAGCCAATTTCAAAAATTTATAAATTGTATAATCCTATTTATATAATATTCTTGAAAGGATGAAGTTATACAAATGGAGAACAAATGAATGGCTGCCAGGGCAGAGACAGGAGAGGGGAGAGTATGACTGGTGTGGTTTTAAAGGGATGAGGGATCCTTTTAGTTAAGGAAATTCCATATATTGATGGTACCAGTGTCAATATCTTGGTTTTGATACTTGACTACAGTTTTGCAAGATGTTACCATTGAGGAAAACTGGGTACAGGGTGCACACGTAGTATCTCTCCATCCTTTCTTACAGCTGCGAGTAACTCGACACTTACCTCAAAATCAAAATTTAATTTTAAAAGTTATGAAGCATTTGAAATAATATGAATACAAAAAGTGCTATTAATCACCATCCAACTCCATACTAGTATTCTTTAAAATACTAAAAGAAATCCAGGCTTAGTTTTTAAAAATCCCAAGAAGAGATCTTTCGGATACATCCTGTGCTTTGAGAACATCAGTGTCTTCCTTCCAGGCAGAGGAGCGTGGTTTATCTTTTAGCTCTTGAAGATTTTGAAGTGTATGTTCTAATGCACTTTACACTCCTCAGCTTACAACATTGTAGTCATCACCCTCTTCCCACGGAAGTAGGAGCTCAAGTGTTTGTCTTCAGCCTTCCTTCAGTGGACACATCCTCATAGATGACCAGTCAGCTATGGAGGTCAGCGTGAGCCTCCTGTTGATGACCATACAATCAAGGCTGCTATTGGAGGATCAGCGTCGCCAGGAACAAGAGGACCAGCACAAACATTTTTCTTGTCACAACAGTGTCTGGTCTCCTGGGGCGATGTTTGCTAAGGGAGTATACTCTTTTTGTAGCAAGCTTCTATGTACAGGAGGCATATCTCTCTGCTTTCTCTTTCACACTCATTCTGTATTTGCCAAATCCTCTGTAATTATCTCTGCCTGCTCTGCCATCCTAGTCGCAGGCCAGTATTTACATGGTAGGCTATGTCACTTAAATACATTTTTCTCTGGGTTGGAACCTTTGAATTTTCCAACCACTTCATGTGTATTCAGGGACCAGGGTACAGAATGAATTCTCTATGTTATTTCTCTTATTCAGGGAGAACATCTTTCTTTGTAAAAACATAATGAACTGCCTCTGATAATCCAGACAGATCACCCTACTCTTACACGGATGCCACCTAATGAGGTTGAGTTACCAAAGGATTTGCCTAAACCATCTTAGAGGAGAGATGACTGTGAAATTCATTTCTAAAACATTAATTTTCTTTTCTGTGTTTTGATATGAGGACTCTGATAGAACTTCCAGATATGTACTTTCATATATCCATAGAATCCTAATAATTCCTCTGCTTCCTTTTTGCAGGTCAGGTGCCTCAGCTAAGATCAGCTGCTCTTTCTTTCCGGCTTTTTCTGAATATTTTTTCTGTTTAGTGAATCACCAGATTTTAATAGTTGGTGGTGGTGCTTTGAAATTTGTTGCAAATGGGAGGCAAGAATTCTGCCACTGAACCACCAATGTCTGACGGTTTTGTTGCAGGTAGTTCACTACCACATATAGGGTTTCATTGCCTCCCTGTTATTCCAGTAATTAGGAGGTCATTGCGGCAGTGGTAGCTCCGCTTCCACTGGGTCTTGGTGAATGACTTCATGAAAATAGGCACACATATTATATAAGATAATATTAATATAAGATAACTATTTACAATATATGTGTGTATGTACGTGTGTGTGTGTGTGTGTGTGTCTCCAAAGGCGTTAGGTAGGTGTGCTTTCTTTACAGCCTTCTCAGTGAATGTGAACTAGGTTGTATCCATAAGTGAGGAGGGAGAAAATAGCATTTATGAAGTCATGTATCACAAAAAATGTATCTGAAATCTGGACAACATACTAATTCTGTGGTCACAAAACCACTGCTGTAATGGACATCATTATTTTGATTTGCAGTGAACCTCTCCAATGTCCTATCCTGTTATATAAAAAAATAACAGATATTGAATGGGAAATTAGGACTTACTAAATTCTTTCTGTTTTAGGATATCGGTGATCCTGGCATTTCTTCCACTCCACTAGCAAGAAATGTTGATGAGGTTTAACCACCGAGAACAGGGGCAGCAAAGCTGGCATTTCCAGGGACCCACGCTGCCACTCAGTGTGGGTCTGAGCACTCATGTCATCGTCTGCCCACAATGCATGGCGGCTGGGCTACTACTGGTGTTGACAGCTGCCTCTGCCTTGTACCTTGATTTCATGTGGATTCCAGAGGAGTTGAAGTCTAAAACCGTCTTTTAAAACAAGGAACTAATTTCAGAGAGACCAGAATCAACTAGAACGACCGTCACCAGACCCCCCTCCCGTTTGCCATAGAACCTTTCTCCTCAACCCCAATGCACTTCCATAATATCCGGGGCTGCTATCCCTGATGCACTTCCATGATATTCGGGGTTGCTATCCCCAATACACTTCCATAGTATTTGGGGTTATTACCCTCAATGCACTTCCATAATATCCGGGGCTGCTGTCCCTGATGCACTTCCATATATGTGGGGTTCCTGTCCCCAATGGCACTAGGGCACTGCCCTGGATATCCTCTACAATTCTAATGTTTTGGTAGGACATTATAAATTGATGTATGAATATTTGCGGCTTTTTTCTGCTCTTTATTTTTTTAATTCCTTCAGTATTTTTCCACTCTCTCTCATTAGATGATAAGTGCCTTTTGAATCCCCCACAGTTCTGTGTATAGGCAACTCTTGATATCTGAGCTAATGGAGGGGAGCATTAGCATGGGAGATATCAGAGGACAAATAAATTTCCCAGGGGTTTGCATCAATTCTATGAAAGCATCTGAGTCCCAGAGGCAGGCAAACTAAAATCCGAGGGAAGTAGAGAATAGAGAAGCATTCTGAATGAAAGAGTGAGATGTCACATTCTCACAGGGCCATGAACTACTGTTGCAGCTGCCAGTGAAATTTGGTTCTTCCCGGGTCATGCTGTTGGGAGATTCCCAAGAGAGGGGCTGCAAGGATCTTCCGACATGAATCCTTCACTGACTCTCTCCATTTTGACATCAGTGTTCGGCTTAGCACAGTATCAGTCCAGGACAATGGAAATGCAGTAAGTGAATGAAAGAGGGGTAATAGGGAATTCTTGGCAGACTAGTCACCAAAATGGAGGCTTAATGAAGCAGGGGAAGGGAAACACTGTTTGTGAAAGGTCTTACCTTAAGGGGAGCACATGTTAATTTGCAGGTGCAGTGGTTTTTCCCTTCCCCTCAACTCCAGCTCCCAGCTCATACCTTAAACGGAGCAGATGCTTTATCAGTGTTAGAGGAAAGTGAACGAATAAGCAGGCAGAAAGACAAAAGTATGATTTGTAAGTAATAGAAATTTCCTGAGTAGCCTGGAAGGTACTATTCACAAAACCCTTTCTCTGTGTAATTGATCATTCTGATTGCATACCATAGATGTTTTTGCAATAATTATAGGAAGGCTCTCTGGTTAGACAAGCTTTTCTTTTTTTATTGCTGAAAAACAGACCTATGCAAAGTAAATCTTTTTGGTTGCATGACAGAGGGACCAAGCCAATTAACATTCTTTGAGCTGCTACTGTAGTCCAGGTAAGCTCTTTTCTTATTTCATCTTGTTTATTACTTACAACAATTCTATAAAATAATTATTGTGCCCACTTGACATGTGAGGTAATAGAGGGTCATAATCGTTAAATATTTTCCCCAAAATTTATCCAGCTAATAATTATTAAACTGGGCTTCAAATCAGTTTGAAATCTCTACCCTTTATTCTACATTGTGTTGTTTCTTAGTAATGATAGTGGCTACAATTTACTGAATGTCTGCCATGTGAAGCTACTGTATTTGCATAATTTTCAATCTAACAATTATCCTAGGTAAGTGGGTATCGATATCTTCATTTGAGAGATGGAGATAGGGCTAGAGAAGTCAATAATCATAACCCAGGTCACTGACAGAGTGAAGATTTCAACTATGTTTGTTTTGAGCTATGCCCCGCATTTTCCCACTACATTCTGCAATTTTTCTAAATATCATGTTCTTTCACTTAAGCCATGTATTATTTACTGTAAGCAACTCTAAAGTTCTGTTGTAGATGGTTCACTGCAATATCATCGGTTCATTATTCTTGAGTAACAGTAAACTTCAATTGCAGAACGACAACCTGTGTGTTCATTTACACCCACATGCATGCACACGCACCCCCACACACATGGGTATGCATTTGTTATTTCACAATGTGCTACCTTACTGTCACAGAAAGAAATCCAGTTCCAGATGATGCTCACAGAATACATACATAAGGAAAGGATAAAGTATCACTAGCACTAACAAGTCATTACATTGTACCCGATAATACCAAATAGAAACCTTGTGTAGAAATTTGCTTGTGGTTGGTTCTGTTATAGAACCCTGCCTATGCTGTTCTGGAACAGCTGTGGGTTTCTACTTCCCATCGCCAAGAACTGTGACTCCCAATGCAAGAGTTTGGTGAAAAACGAAAGGGGTTATTTACAGGTTATACAAATTCAGAATAATGGTGGACATCTGCTATTAAGTCCCACTCCCTTTAAAACACCCCAAAACACATAATCCTGCCCCACTTTGCCAACTCAGGCCACTTTCAGAATACACCAGTCAGAGGTACCATTTATCAGAAAAAGCGGAGGTCTGTGGCTCAGCCGTCCTGGTCACAGTTCAGCATTCCAGGCATCTCCCACTAATCCGTGCTTGGTTAGACAGGTCCCTGCACAGCTCCACCCACTCTGCTGCCATGTTCTCCAGGCAGGTTTCCTGGAAGATCTCCTCTTTCTTACTCTAGCTCTTAATCCAAAACTGCAAGCATCTCCTTACTCCAAAACCTCCTTACACAGCAGACGTCATGGCCCAATCCCCCTACTTCATGGCTCTCTTCCTCTTTGCTTCCACTTAAAACTGACCTCCTGGCCAATGGGTGGCCCTTCTACACCCTTTCAAACTGCATGGCTGCTACTTCCCTCTCTCTCAGTCTGCCTTTATTTTTAAATGCTGACCTGGAGCTTCCTACATGACCTCATATCTGGCCCTCCTACAATGTGCTACTTTTGCCTGTTCTCCTGTATCTTTTATCTTCTTTCAGCTGCCATCTTTATTTAGTCAGGGCAAGAGTACTCCATGACACAGAAGCCACTGGCTCCTGCCTCTCACACAGGCACTGTATAAGCTCTCCTGGCTACATCGCAAGTCACTATATGGTCTCAAAGACCTTTTACTGGGGGCGGCAGTACCGCTTTCAACTAGGTATCAACCTCCCATTGTTATGAAAAGTATCTTAACCACCATATCATCCCCTTCCTCCATCCCCCAACCATGGGCTGTGGGCTATATTTTTGAGGACTCCTGATTTGCAGTCCATTTCAATTCTTCCCTCAATGTGAAAATCAGGCTCAGCCTTAAAGCAAAATGGCAGAATCTTTACTATTAATGGCTGCAAATGTAATGTGGCACTTTTTTTAATTCATTGGTTTTTAAATTTACAAAATAATGGGAGAAGCATATGTTTTCAGGGTACTCGAAGTTTATTTTGTGTTTACTTCCTGACACTATTGCATATCATCCTCACTGGTATTTTCACCAGCAGAGAAAGGACAGATGGTATGCCCCCTGGGAAAGCTGTCGCACCTAGCAAGGAGGCCTGTCTGGGGTCTTCTTGGGCACAGGAAGGAAGGTGGCCATCTCTTCTCAGAAGAAGGCAGCCCAAGACCTGGATTCAATTGAAGGCACATGGGACAGGCACCTCTCCTTGCCTGTGGACATCCCACCCAGCATCCTCTAATTCCTCTTTCTCCCGAATTTTCCTTGAGACAGTAAAACCCTAAGCAAGACCTACCAGTGTCTCCAGTGGTTGAATAAATTGTATGGACATTTCTTAACAGCAGGAGGGCAGAGACCCTCCAGCGGAGCTCCTTGTCTTTGTAGGTGCTTCTGGCACAGCTAATTCTCCACCCTCCTTCAGGATCTACGTTGTGACCCATGGAGCAGCGGGGGCAGCATCCCTGCATCACTCCTTCAGGAATGATATATAGTGCACGTGAGTCATGGCCTGCAGGGCCGTGTTACCCACAGGAGACACTTGCAGAAGCCCAGCTCCTGCGTGTTGAGCCACTCCATTGTAATTTTTCACAGGCCCATTGCTCCATAAAGAAAAAGAAGAAGAAGAAGGCTAGACTTGAGGGTGATGATTGCTTAAATCAACTTACTACTTATTCCATGATGTGATAAGCGCTTAACCCTTGTGGCCTGTGCAGTGCTAACACTATACTGTTTGGAAATGATGAATCTCATATTTCCGTGCTGATCATACCTGCTGGGAACCCCCTTATGTTTCCAGGTTTGAATCCTCTTGACTGTTTCTGAATATAGAGGCTGGTTTTCTGACCTTCTTTCAAGGTCACTGGGTTTTCTTTGTACTTTTATATCCTTTCAGAATTTTCTGCTTTCTCTTTGATTTTACTCCTTCTCAATTTATTTATGTGTGGCAGCCTCAATCGTCCATTTATCAATTCAGTAAAATCTGCCTTGCAGAATGTCCGTTTTATCATTCAAGCCTGAAATCTGTTCTGCAATCCTTTTATTTCCCTCCTGAATTGCTTTCAAATTCCTCTAGGGAGCTGGCCTGCAAAAATAGAGAATTCTCACATTGTTTCGATGAAAGGTGCTATATAACCACACAGCGGGATTATTGTTCCTTTTTCTCTTTCATTTTGGTCGCCCCGACTGATCTGCTCTGCATTGCAAGCACAGTGGCCTTTTTTCATCTTAATTTTATTCACTGCTGTGGTTACTTTCTTTCAGGGACATCAGATAGGTGTTAAGTAAAAGGCACGCATGGGTGTCACCAGGAAAGTCTGCGCGACTCCCTTCCCTTGTCACTGATTTCCAACGCTTTGTCTGGCCGTTCAGCTGAGCACAGCAACGATCTCGTCCCTGACTAGGCTCCATTTCCCTGGGATTTTTTTTGCTTTGTGCATAGAACTAGCCTAACGCAATCAAGGCAAACTACAAAATTAAATTAATTTAACTCGTTCGTCTAGGTGTTTAATGTAATATTTTGACAGACCTGCATAAACTGAACTTCCTAAATTTGGCATGAGGGAATAAAATTGATGGAGTCAAATTCATTTCTGTTGGTGAAATGCAGAGATTTGTAATCCATCAGCTGTTCTCCCTAATGCACAATCTAGACAGCTCACGCTGCCTTCGGTTGGCATTAAGTGCAAACACTTCTGCTTAAATAATAGTAGTTGCATAACAAAAATTAGCAAAAAGCAATTTTAAGTGAAGATCTGGCATTCAATCAATATATTTAAAAACAAACTGAAGCCAGCGAGATTAAAAATTGTGCTATTTTTAACTGAAGAAGGGGAATTCAATATAGTTTATAGAAAAAAATTAGCTATTAAAGACAGAGCAATAAAAAAACTTAATGAAGAAAGTCTTTGTGCTTGTAGGGGGTGCCGTATATAGATGTGTCCAGATGTTGGCCCTGTGTATATAATAGAGTGTCAGAGTGAATGTGTACATCCACCTTCTTTTTTTCCTAGAGAGTTTCAGAGTATAATTAGCTGAAATGGACTATGTTCAGAATGTTGAAACACAAAATAATTAAAAGGTAAATGACAGAGCAATGGAAGCCTTCCCAAATGCTTCTGAGATGGGGGAGGGGCCCAATAAGTATAGTGTTTATTTATCAAGATATATCATAATGGTTTGAATAACTACATGGTGTCAGATTCATTAAAAAAACTGCCATGTTATGAAAGGATATGAAATGTGGCAAACCATTTATTTCTAGGTTTTCATAGAGTGCATTCTGTTCATGCTGAGTGGGGAAGTAAAGCTTCTTATTTAGAGAATTCTATGTTTAGGACTATTTTCTCAACTGGAAAATAATGCCTTCAGGTGAATATGTTGAGTGGCATTTCAGTTAGCCAGGTCTGAAGACATACTGGAAAGATTTCTATGGCTATTACGAACCTAAACACCCTGGGTCTCTCGACCTACAAAATGATTAACAGGGATCAAGCAAATGATTCGCACAACAAACACTATTCTATAAATATTTATTTCTTGAAATTTAAAGTGTTAGGATACAGGTAGTAAAAGAAATAACTTAGAATAACAGAATTTTGAGGCTCAAAATCTCTGTATTTCAATGAATTTAAAATGCTTTGGTATGAGTGCTCTTTTTGATCCTACCAGAAGGTATGAAGGGAAGATTTTAATTTTGTTTATGTCACTCACAACCATGCTTGACGGGGATGTAAAATGCCATTGACTGTAAGATGCATCTCGATATCAGAGAGGTTGAAAAGTGGGGGGAAAAGGACATTTTAGAATTGATAAAATAGGGTGTCATAGAGATCAAACCCAGTTAAATTATTTTACAAAAAAAGAACTTAATTAAGGTCCAGAGTGCCTGAAGGTCACAAAATTGCTTAATAATGAGGCATGGCCAGATCCCCTGGCCATCTGCTCAGCTTTTCTGATGGTGCCCTGCTCCCTGCTCTGTGGCACTTAACCCACTCATACTGCACTCACTCAAAAGTTAGTAAACTTCTCAAGTACAAATAAGCAGCCAAATAAGTTCAACGTATTTACCTGTGTGTACATATGGGTGTGTGTGTATGTGCACACATCCTCATAGAGAAAGACACACACACTATTCATGCATTCACTTATTCCTCATAGAGACAGATACACACACACACACACACTTCATTCATTCATTTATTTACAGAATTTTCCAGTGTAAATGAATGCACGCTACCTTAAATAAAAGAGTTAGGCGTTAGTTATCATTAACAGTGTTCTAGTTGTATATTTTCCTGTTCCATTTATTCAACAACCACATTCATTCATGTATCATGCTCTTACTCTGTAGTTTTGAGCATCTGTTTTATATTGGTAACTATATGGTATACTGAGGATGCAGCATGTTTTCTGCTTCAAGAACAATTATCCAAATGATGATGTATTTTCAACCCTGGTAAGTACTATGAAGGAAAGTGAGTGCTCTAAGCATGTGTTGACAGGAGGATGGTCTAATTTGTATCTCTCTGAGGAGGTGTCATTTAATCTGACATCTGAAGGAAAAAACTAGATGGAGAGTGAGGAGGCAAGATTTTTAGGTGAAAGGAACTGCAAGTGTAATTGCCTGGAGACCAGGAAAACCTGAGTTCATCGCTTGTGTGAATGTAGAGAGCCATGCCAAGGTTGCAGACCACAAAATTCCTACATTGAATAGGAGAGGGGGAGAAGAGCAGGTATTGATTTTTTTTTTTTAACATCGGACCAAAACAAGTAATTCAATGCTGAGAAAAACATATCACTTTTGTGAACAGGGAAACAAAGCTGAAAACAAACTTGAGGAATTTTGTGTTGTTTTTTCTTGTTAATTTTTATCTCAGTGGTCTCGAATGTTTTACTCTTTACTTAAAAGAGTTAAGAGCAATGAGATTAAGAAAAGTGAGGAAATCGTAAAGCATTCAAGAACACAGTTAAACTTGGGAAGCATACTTTAAAACCTTCAGAGGCAAGATAATAAAGAAGTAAAGAAAGTAGCAAGACTGGCCTTAAACTGATAAAGCTGTGGAACTGGTAGTTTCAGTGTTGCCACAGGGCTCTACTTCAATTTAATTCCACAGACCTGTGCTTACACTCCTTGAGTTAAAATAGTAAAAATTAACACCTAAGGAGCGCTAACAATGGGTTTGTCCAACATGGCAGCCAAATACTACACGTGGCTGTGGAGCATTCATCTAGCTTGAAATGTGCATAAGAGTAAAAATTAAAGCAGACGTTAAAGGCAGTTTACAAATGTGGAATAAAACATCTTTATGCTTGTTAAAATTGATTACATATTGAAATGATAACGTTTTTGATATATTGAGTTAAGTTAAAAATATTATTAAAATCAATCTTACCTACCTCTTTTTACTTTATTTTAATGTGGTCACTAGAAAAGAAGAAATGACAAATGTGTCTCTCATTACATTTGTAGTGGACGAAACTGGTCTAGTTTCTGAGGGTGAGGCATAAATAAGGCACACAAAGCCCCTACCTTCATGGTGCTGTATGTCCTCTAGTAAAGCCAAATGATAAGCTAAAGCTAAATAAGTAATAGGTACTATCAAGAACGATAAAACACATTTAAAAGGGAGAGAGACTGTAGGTGACATTTTGAATAGTTGATTCAGGTCTACCCCTCTAATTGGAGCAGAGACATAAATACAGAGGTGGAGAAGGCAAGCAGATTTTGGGAAGAGCATTTAAGGTTAGGGGGAAGACAACAAGCAGAGACCCGAGTATGGATGGATGTCCAGTGTAAGCGTAATGCAATGAGCCAGAAAGAGAGAGATAAGACATGAGGCTGGAAAGTTAGGGTGTTATCTGATTACAACAGACCTTTCGTTGTTGGCAAGAATAAAATACTGTATTAGATAGAACACAAGACCGTAGTAATTTTCCCCTCCATGTATTCGCATGCCTTCACAATATGACTTTGTTCTTCTCCTCACAATAAATGTAGGTGGACCTTATGACTGGTTTTGACCAACTGTTACGTCATATGATTTCTGATTTCCATGCCTAGACCTAAAACAGGGTCTTGCTGATTCTGCTCTCTTGGAACCTGGCTGCTATGACACGTCCAGGCTAGCTTGCTAGATAAGAAATCACATGGACCAGAGGTAAATCCACTTGGTTATCCTAGCTGAGACTCCAGAAATGTTAGTGAGCCTAGCTGAGATCAGCTAAACCTTGGTCAAATCAGCAGGAACTTCCTCCTAGTTCCAGAGAATTTTAAGTAATAGTAAAATAAATAGCTATTCTTTTAAGCCACTGAGTTTTAAAGTGTGCTCTTAAGCAGCTAGAGCTATCTAAAATGGATTTAGAATTTTTAAGTTTTATGAAATGAATGACATGTTTAGAGGTGATAAAATGTGATTCAGTTTAAATATATATTTGAGATTAGGTCCACATCCATTTTCTAAGGAAATGGACGTGAGGTGTGAAAGGAATAGAGACAGGGATGAGTCTGACATCTTGGCCATAACAACGGATGGAGTGGTGTTCTCATTGCTGAGACATCTTGAGAAGTATCTATTGGGATAGGGAGAGTTAAAAGTCCAGTTCTGCACAAGAAAAATTAGAGATGTGTATGAGGCATCCAAGCTAAGATGTCAAATGGAAAATTGTGTAAAGAGTTAAGGAGTGAAATCTGGGCAGGATTCTTAAATGTGAGAATAAGCAGCATTATAAATGGCATAAAGCCATGGGACTAGGTCAAATCATGTAAGGAGCCAAGAGGAGAAGGCCAAGGACTAAGGACTGTGCCCAGGGTATCCAATATTTGGGGCCTGGGAAGAGAGGAACATCCTGTATAGGAAGTTGAGAATGAGGATTCAGTTAGAGATAGAGATAATCCAAAGAGAAGCAAAATGAACATAGAGAGTTTCAAGAGAGACCGATCAACAATATTGATAACTGCTGGTAGGTAAAGTAAGATGAGAACTGAGAAGTGAGTTTTGAATTTAGCAATACAGAGATTTTTGTTGAGTCTGATGAGAACAATATCTGTGGCAGGTTGACAAAAACCTGTTTGAAGTGGTCTCAAGAAACAAAAAAGGGAGCATGGGGAAGAGAAGACAGGACTATTAAAAAAGACTCAAAAATACTTCTGTAAATTGTAACAGAGATGGGACACAAACTGGAGGGGAGGTGGGGTAAGGCGAGGTTTTCTGACATGAGTTTTTATGTTAGAATAAAGACTAGAACAGTTCAAATGCTGATACAAATGACCCTATCTAGAAGTGAAAATTGACAAACAGAATATAAGGGCAACACAGGGAATAAAATTCTCCACTGGTGAGAGTAGACAGGAGTCAGAGTACTGACAGTTCTCAGGGGTGGCAGAAGGCAAGGCAGGGAGGGCTCCCCTCCAAATAGGTGGGCAATGGGAAACCCACTGCTGGAGGAACGTGGATTTTCTTTTTTGACTGCTTCTGTCGTCTCAGTGAAACTAGAAGCAAAGCAATCAGGCAAGTGTGAGGACTGGGGTGCAGGATTAGACACTGGAAGAAAAGAAGGTAATAGTCCAGAAAAATAAAAAGGAATAGACTTCGGAAAATTTAAAAGAGCTACCGAAGAGCCTGAGGTTCTTCCTTCAGACTCATAAGGGAACATTCTGCCTGGTTATGGGGTTATGGGTGAACACTGGGCGCTCACCAGGTTTGTGATTTAACTAAGGAGTGTCACACAGAATCGAGTTTTTGATGGGTCATAAACTGTAACTTAATTAGACACAGAAGGGAAACATGAGAGGGATGATGAAAAGGATAAAGATGAAAGGGTCACTATACATAGTTGTTACAGTATTATTGGCTATATTCCCTATGCTGTACTCTACATCCCCATGACTATTTTTATAATTGCCAGTCTGGTCACTTTTTCCACCAATATCCGCAGTCCTCCTCCCATAAGACAGTTGACATATTCTCTGTATCTATGAGTTTCTTTCTGATTTGTTTGTTTATTTATTTTGTTTTTTAGATTCCAGATATAAATGAAATCTATGGTGTTTGTCTTTCTCTGTCTGACTCATTTTACTGAGTGCAATGCCCTCAAGGTCCATCCATGTTGTCATACCTGAAACTAACACAATATCGTATGTCAATTGTAAGTGAAAAATACATTTTAAAAAAAGGTAACAAAAAAAAAGTTTCAGGGGATTTGAAATACTGATTCAAGGATTTTTTTTTCCCTTCAAGTTTATAATACCATAGGAGTAACCAGGACATATGCAATAGTGTTTCAAGAGTGGCGTGCTTGAAAAAAAAAACAGTTATAGAGAGTGCCATTTTGTTGACCAATGTCCAGAGTATTGGATTCTAATAGGAATAATACCATATCCTAAACTTTTTTGGGAAAATTTGCTGGCGGTTTTTACTGTCAAATAATTGGGGATAACATGAACTTAGTGGCGGCATCAGGAAGTTGGATGTGCTTCAAATGTTTGGGACAATACATTGCATCTACTGTATATTC
This sequence comes from Carollia perspicillata, assembly GCA_004027735.1. Classification (NCBI taxonomy): domain Eukaryota; kingdom Metazoa; phylum Chordata; class Mammalia; order Chiroptera; family Phyllostomidae; genus Carollia; species Carollia perspicillata. The sequence goes on along the minus strand of PVKM010000304.1, from coordinate 55,310 downwards.
ATTGGTGTGCGACTGTTACATTCACAGTAACTCTATATATACATGTAGGATTATATATAGAGAGAATTATATATAATTAAATATACTTATTTAATTCACTTTAAACTGTTAAATTTCAGGTGATATTTTGGAGTCGCATATCATAGACTGGCCTGCAAATGAACACTCACCAATGCACAGACATTAGTTTCTAAAGAAGTCATGACTCTGTCAAAATTAAGTAAATATTTACAAAGAAAGATGTTAACAAAGTTTGCTGGCATAACTTCAAAGGAAAAGTTTGAAACAATCTAATGTTTTCTCTGAAGTGATTTGAAAATTCTCGTAAATAAAATGATCATTTTCTACTTGCTTCATAGATGGGCCTACATGATCCCAAAAGGTAACCTTCATGGTTACCTTTTGAGAAAAAACTAATTTTATGGTAATTATAATAATAATTACTAAAAGTAATTTATGCAAGATGTTTCAGGATGCTGACCAAGCAAATCAAAGTGAAATAATTTTTCTCTTCCATTGAGCAAAGATGGTGTTTAAAAAAAATCAATGAGATAGAAAAATATGTCAAAAATTAGCTGTGAAAGGAACTCAAGTGAAAATGAATTTTTATTACAAGTGGATAGAACTTCCTGTGGATAATGAGGCTTTCTTACTTGCTTTTGAAAGGTTCATATGAAATGAAAACATCATAGACAAATGTCTCTTTAAAAAAATACTGATAATAAATGTAAGGAGGTTGCTCATACCTGAAACCCATAAACATATACTCGTAATTTCATTGAAAAGGTACTTTCTGTTTAGGGGTTGTTACTTCTGCTACAGATGGGAATGCCAACTATGGGTTATTGGCAATGTCGATTTATTGCTAACTTAAAAAATTGTACCATGTGTTGTAGCAATTCACTGGGTAAACTACACGTAGTCCCCCAGAACTTTTTGGAAAGCTCCACAAGTCAATGAATGTTTTTGACAGTGTTAATAACAAAATTCATAATAGATCTTTTAGTGACTGGTTATTTCATACAGAATACAATGCAATAAGATTTGAAAATGTTATCCCAGACACAAAAGTAAGATGATTATCAAGAGATATAGCTGAAAACAGATTCTGTTCACTATTTAATACTATTTTCTTTAAAATTCTACCAATGAAAAAATAAACATCATGATTGAGATACTGTGAATAGATGTGGCATATTTTTCATCGGTGCATACTTCATCACCTTAATCTGCAACAGAACCACATCCACTTCATTAAAATAAAATAAATAATCATGGGATTCATCAGCAATCTTACACCATGAATGTAAGTCACACTAAAAATGGCCTTGCTACTGAGAATTTTTAAAATGTCCTTGTAACGCATTAAATATTAAAGGTACTAGTTGGGAATAGATTATTTATTTTTATTAATAAATAAGATAAAATGGCTAGATTAAAGTTCCGAATGATGTATATAATACCAAATTGGGTGATGAATCTATTTGAAATGGTGTTGGAACTTGTTAGCCAAGATATGCAAAAAGAATGAAATGAGCTAAAACATGACTTTGAGACCAAAACACAGTTTCGTTTGTCTAATTATGAAAGGATTTGGCTCCATTTTACACTCTTATACCCACACCTTTGAAAACAATTTAAATTACCAATAGTTTTTTCTTCTTTTTTAACAATACATTAATTCAAAGAGATTCTAGATTATAACACAGTTCTAGCAAAAGCACTAAAACTATTTGCTAAAATGTAAGAGATGAGACATAAGTTTTTTAATATTTAGACTTAAACATTATGAAATTAATGGAGTCACACTACTGAAAGTTATTTTAAAACCACTTGTATTTAAAAATGTCTTTAACACAAGGTTAAGAAATCTGTGTCATTAAAATTATATATTGCATTTATTAGATTGCTTATACTTTTTTTCAATCTGAAATTCTTCCCAGAGGGGTTACTTCATAATTTCTGTACAACTTCTTTTATTTCTGTTTAGATTTCCATTCTATCCTCAATTATGCTTTGCTTAAGGAGGGATGATTTCTTCAAGAATTTTTTAATTCAGAGAAAGAAATTTTATTTCAGGGACAGAACCCATCCTTGCACATGTGGTTGGCTCCATGGTAAAACGTATGTTTCCGGTGGTACTTCATTGGCACTCCATCTCACACTGCGACGGTGATTTTGAGGGTACACTTATGAACAGCCCAGCTTATCCACAAGAACATTATTCTTCTACCTTTTTTTTTTCAAACATGACCGTCACCTACCTTGGCATGTTGTTTTTACTTCAAGTTTTTTTCCCATTTACTTGTTATGTTTTACAGATACAACAGATCTGTTATTATTTAGAGGCCATCTTTCCTTTGCTCTTCTATTTTTCCTGACCTGCTTATTTGGAACGACTTCCATACTTCCCTATGATCACAACTTACTCATGGTTAAGTAAAGTGTAAGAATAAGTAAGAATGTCCTGTAGTCACGAATGCACATTAACACTTATTCCACTGTTATAAATTTATCTATTGCTTATTTAAAAACTATGGTTGGAGATAGATTGTGTTACTTGGAAGTTAAAGGGGTGTACAGAGTATTTGTTTTTTAAAAAAGGGTTGCTTGTTCTGAAGTTGTAGTTATGGCCATAACTTAGCAGCAGCTGCTAGTAATTGAATTACTGTTAACTTGACTAGTTCTGATCTATGTCTTTGTAAATCTATAACCTATTCCAGACTTTATGTATTAGGTATAGCATTAACCACATTTCACTTACCACATTGTATATATGATGTTCAACAGCCTACTTTTCAGAGATAAGAGAATTCTAGATGAGCAACTTCTTAGCAGGTTGTTCCCCACCCTCTCCCCTCCCCCACTGAATTGATTTGAGGCAGCGTATACAGTAAATTTTTAAAATGTGTTGCTTAAAGATGGCAGCTCAATTCTTAATGATGACACATTTTCAGGACTTATTTAAATTAAATGTGAGGCCATCATTAGCAATGTATAGCTATTCTCAGATTTCTTTTATTGCCTCCTGTTTTGATGACCTTTTCATATTTTAGTCCTTTATTTAATTTTATTCAGAGTTAGAAAATATGGTAATTTTTAACAACCTCTTGGTAATTCTTCAAATGAAAAGATAGTTTAATAAAAGAAGATGAAAAAAATGAATCAATTTTATTCCAAAGCTGGTATTAACATATTTTAATGCAGGAGAAGGAGCAAGATGCATCTTAAGGTTATTAGGGGTCCATCAAATTGACCTACATAAGCTCACAGAAGTTACATGTTTCCTAAGGTCAAGGAACTGTTTCATGACCTTGAAGGGTATATTAGTATTTTTATTTCAGTCATTACATTTTCAAACATTGGAACTGCTCAGATTTGGTTCAGTGCACAAACCAATCACTTAGAATGTTAAAGAGCATGACTGGTCTCCTGGAGACAGCTCTTCTGTAATTGAGCTCTCGTTTGCATGGCCTGCCTACCTTTTCTGTTAATTTTTTTTCTTGCTGTTTTTTTTCCCCTTGTCAGCCTACATTACGAATGCAACTGAAGAACAAACACCAACACCTAACATTGGAAATTCTCTCTCCAGAACTCATTTGAAACACATGCTGAGGTTCTCAAGTGGCAAGTTTTATAAAATGTCAGAGCATTTTAGAGTTGGAAGTGATTGTTGGATGCATATTGCAATCACGTGGGGAACTTAAGCAACTACTAATGGTTCAGTCCCACCTTCAGAAATTCTTATTTAACTTGTCTGGGGAAAATTAGGGGCATCTATATTTTTTAAACGCTTTCCAAGTAATTTTCATGTCCAGCAAGTTTCAGATCCACTGGGCCAGTCCCATTCAATCAGACCAAAACAGTTCAGAGAGAATTTGACATATCTAATGTCACACAACTAGTGAGGCTGAGACTAAAAGTAAGATTTCCTGACACTCAGTGCAGTCTTTACACTTTTTTGAAACTATTCTTTGAGAGGCATCTTTCCACAAAATCTTCAGTCATAATTCCAGCATATACTTCAATTTTGGAGTTTTATATAGCTAGGTACCCGCCTCTAAGGGACCAATTTCAACCAATATAACACATTGAAAGACAGTCACATTTAGAAAATGCCAATACCATAGTTCCCATAAAAAGGGGAAATGGTTGTGTTTTGTGCTGATTTATAAAGCATAAATGTGGTGATGCCAAACAGTCTCCATCCTTGAAGAGAATTTTCAGAAAAGCGGTATAATGTATATTACAGTTAAATCTCTTAGAATCCTGGGACACAGAAAAAAATATCGTCCTAAGAATTTGCACTAAATTAATTTTCAGCTGTATTATTCACAACACATCATTATCATTGATGGTTCAGATGAAAATGGCCTCACGATTGCAATGAGTCATCTGCTTTTATAGTTACAAAATTTACAACTACAACAGAAAGACATAAAAAAGGCTTAAGGATTCACATTCAGCTGTTATTTATAGTATTCTTTTAACACAGATGTTAATCTTTCAGTATCAAGAGCTCAGATGGACAGTTCCCACAATTGTAGTTGAAAATGATGCTTGTTTTTAAATGTTGTGTTTGTTTGTTTGTGGTCATATTATTGCAACTACTATAGTTGACAATATTTTATATATATATTATTTTCTTCAATGATGTTTTGGCCAAAGAAAGGGCACATGTACACTCTGAATGCATATGTGTAACATAGAAAGGTACATAGGATTATTGCACCTTGACATGCCATTCTGTTTTCTTATCAATAACATGTCACTTGAGTCTGCTCTCTCTGATCATCTGAAAAACAACAGGTTAATTCAACTATCTTGAAATTGGCAAATGTTTAGTGTTGCTGAACTACAAAAGTATGCTCAGCTTGAATGTTTGGTGCATTATAATGGTTTCTAGGATCTGGCAAACTTGTGACTATAGGCAAGAGCAAATTGGAAAAAAAATCACTTTATCTCCAGGTGATAAAAATTCATGAATAGTTGAAAGAAGAAGGACATAGGATGAAAAGGATAGAAAAATCTGAGAAAATTGAAAACAATGATTAAATGATATGTAAATGACTATGCAGACATTTCTAAAGCTTGTGATTTTTTAAGTGTGACTAGTAAAAAGGATTTATTAAAAGTTTACGTGAATCCTGTGAATTTGAATATCATATACATAACACACTTATAGAGAGGAATTGAAAATTAATGTTAAATTAAATATCATGAGACTTCAAACTGGTTTCTTCTTAAGAGATGCTAGAGGACAGAGAGGAAAGGTACGTTTGTTTAAAGGCACACATTGAAAGTACTAACCTAAGGTGATGGAATAAGTAGACATGAATAAAATAAAGCCTGAAGGGTGTGTGTGTGTGTGTGTGTGTATATATATAAGTATATATATATACATATATACATATATATCTCAGCAACTGTCATTGGTTAAGTATTATTTGATTCACAATAATAGAACACAAGAAGTATACTTTTCATCTAAAGTGAAGAAAAATATTTAACTACTTGGAAACGGACTGAGTGTCTTATCAATGGGGGACTTGACTATAAGTTCATTGGATTTGAACTGAGAACAGGTATGCAAGTCACCTTACTCACCCAATCCACCAATGCTTGACAATGGTGCAATTTAAACAGCAAGTTCTTTTATGCGCATTGGGTAAATTACCTCGACACATTTTATAATTAGAATAAACATAGACAAAATTATTCAAAAGCATAACTTTCTCTTCTGGATTTTTGTTACCAAAGTCCTCAGATGTTCTTACCTTTTGAATCTGAAGTATGTCGAAGAACAATCTTACGAGAAAGCCTCTCTTCTAGATTGTAAATTCCTCAAGGGCCAGGATCAGGTTTTATTTTTTTCTGTATTCTTCTAAATATGTATTCTTGTAAACACGTTTCAAAACCTCACTCACCCTTCTCTCTAAGTTCATTTCCACAGTTGAATCTCGTTGCTTTACTTTTAACTCTCTTATCCCAGCATCCTCTAAGCCATGCGGAACACTTAGCACAACGTAAATTCTCCATACACATTTGTTTAATAAATGAGGAGACCAATGAACAAATCGATAATTAACATTACGTTTTCCCCAAGATCATGTGCACAGATTGTATTTGTATATTTTATTTGTATTTTTCTCCTTATCTCTGCTTCCTCCACTGCCAAAACAGAATCAAAGGCTGCTCACCATGAAATGGATGGTATGCATAATTTCATGGCACTTTTCTGAAACTTCAGACGGGAAAGAAGGAGAGAAAAGTGGAACAGACGTGCTCACATATACAATTTAGAAAGTAGTTGAGACCTTCCCTTACTCTGTTTTTCAGCAGCCCTTCTTTGATATTCTTAAACCAAAACAGAGAGAAGAATTGCACTGAGTGGGGAGGAAGGGAACAGGATATAGTGAGAGCTTAGCCTCCTGGACTAAAACAAATCATATGCATCATGCATTTTATCCTTGAAACTCTTTTCTTGGTAATCTCTATACTTAACCAATCTCTTAACTTAACTTATACTTAACTTAATCTCTATACTTAAGAATCCCATGGATTCTTAAAGTTTCAATTAATACCTTATTGCCAATGACACTCATATCATTGCATTTAGTCCAAATTTCTCTGCTGAATTTTGGTGTCATACAGTCAACCATCTGTTGTGCATTTTTCCTCTGGTGTCTGGCATCTCAACTCCATAATTTCCCAAACTAAACAACAGGTCCATGATAAAACAAATTGCTGGTCTGCTGTTTAAGCAAACTACAAACTTGATTCTGGATATAGAATCCTCTAACATCCTTTCTACTCACATCACCAAATTCCAATTATTTTATTTTCACAACATGTTTCCAAACCTGACCTTTCTAAGTTCAGTTCCACAGTTTAGATTCTCATTGCTTTAGTCTTTTATCCCAGCATCCTCTAAGCTGTTTCTCAAATTTTTGTCTCATCTTCTTCAATAAAACTGTCTTCCCTACTACTGTGATTTACCTGAAATGGAAAACAAACTGTGTCATTCTTCTGTTAAAATGTCTCAGTGGCACAGCGTCAACCATCTTGAGAAGTTCATGCTCCTTCTTAACAGAACACACACTGCTCTCCAGGCTGGTTCATGATTTTGGAGATTTTTCAAACCTCTTCTGTGAATGTGCCTACTCCACTCCTCTCACTCCATCTTGAGTGTGTGTTTGGGGACAGGGAGAGACTTTAGCCTTGTATGCCTTCTATCAATTCTGCAGACTCATACCAGGGGCTGGGCTCCTGCTGCCACTGTATTTCCCTAGGGCAATGTCCTGCAATGCTGGGGTATTAGATGCAAGCTCCACTTCTCTCCCTCCTAGAGGAGATGTCTTAAGACTATGCGCCTGCTCTCTTACCCTGCAGAGCTGTGCCAAGTCCTGAGAGCCACCCTTTTCCCTAAGGCAGTCAACCTTCCAACTCCCCTTCACTCCTGTAGCCACTAATCTGTTCCCTGAGTTTATTTTTATTTTGTTTTGTTTGTTTTGGCTTGCTTCTTTTAGATTCTACATAAGAGTGACATAATAAGGTATTTGTCTTTTCTCTGGCTGATTTATATCACTTAGCATAATACCATAATTCAGAGTTGTCACAAATGGCAAGATTTGTTTCTTTTTATGGCTGAGTAGTATTCCCTTTTATGTAGACACCATGTTATTTTTATACATTTATCCATCAGTGGATATTTGGGTTGCCTTCTATATCTTCGTCGTTGTGAATAATATTGCAATGAACAAAAGGGTGCGTATATATTTTTGAATTAGTGTTTTTGTATTTTTGTATAGATACTCAGAAGTGAGATACCTGGGTCAAATGGCAGTTCTATTCTTAATTTTTTGAAGAGCTTCTACATTGCTTTCTGTGGGGCTGCACATGTATATTCCCCCAACAGTGCTGGAGGGACTGTTGTTCTGGATGGCACGTTTTTCCCGGTGGGAGCGTATCTCTGCCTTTCTTTCCATCGTGATGCCATCTATCCTTTTATCCTGTGTTCTGCAGGCTCCGAACACTTGATTTTCAGGCTCCGTTTAAAGGGAATTATTCCACATTTAGTTGAAGATTTGCTGTGTCCTGGGAAGAAGGGAGTTCAGGATTTTCCTACACCACTGTCTTTGAAAAGAACTAGCTTAAAGTTAAAAACACATATTAAATAGTAAATTAGCAAGTGATTGTGAGACAAACACCAACGCTCTTCTGCGAGATGTGGTGAGCCCCGTTCTCTATTCCTATTTCTCTCCTAAGGAACAATAAGGAAAAAGTGGAGATGATTAAGATATTTTTTAACATTACATAAATTATGTTAGGCAATTTCTAGTTGTGATTAAATTCCCAAGTAAAGCCATAATTTGGGGGAAGATTTCTTGAAACAATCAGTGCTAGCTTTAAGTCAATGAATTTAGAATTTCAAAGGTAAAGATGCCATAATGAATGTTTTCAGATAGGGTCAGTAAAAAAAAAATGTCAAAAAATTTCTTCTACTTCTGGTTGTTTACCATGCAACAGTGCTATTAGACAAAACACATACATACAAACTCATTTAAGGAGGAATGTACCCATGGGACTTGGTAGTAATATGCCTTCTAGCTTCTGCTCTCGGCCTGCTTGATTGCACTGTCTTTTTAGAGAACCATGTGATGACTAGATTGCTGTGTGCATTTGATCACGTAGTTTGCGCAGACACCTACCCATCAGCCCATAAAATTAATTCAAACAAACAAACCCTGTTAATTATGACCAGGAGCTTTGTATATTTTCCTATTTGATCATAGTTGCTTCTGCTGGTACTTTGTTTAACGGAGAAACGAGTTTTATATTAAACCATGGGGCCCTGTAACTGTTTTACTATCAAGCATTTATGTAGCATTTTATGGTCTCCAAGGTATTTTATAGCCCCTGTTCCAGTTTTTTTCTACCTAATCCCTTTGGGCAGTGCTGGCAATGCTGCCATTTCCATTTTCAGAAGCTTCAGAAAGGTGACTATGTAAGGGTAAGTGACCAGCAGAAGGCCAGGTGATAAGTTAATAGTTAAAAAGGTATTAGAGGTCATGATCTTTGGATTGCCAGTTTTGTTTTTGTTTTTTCTTTTCCTGAAACACTGATTCTTTTCTGGCCTTTTGCTGATTTTCCTGTGAAGGCTTTCTAAAGCTAAAAAGGTTGGATTTTTTTAAAGCAATAGACCATAATGAATATAAGAACGCAGCAATAATAGTATCATTTATTGTGAACTTTCAAAGTAAATGCATGTTTAGTGTAGAAAAAATATTATGTCCCAAAACATTTAAACTGCTTATGTATTCTTTTTTTAAAAAAGATTTTATTTATTTATTTTTAGAGAGAGGGGAAGGGAGGGAGAGAAACATCAATGTGTGATTGACTCTCACATGGCCCCCACTGGGGACCTGGCCTACAACCCAGGCATGTGGCCGGATTGGGAATCGAACCGGCGAGCCTTTGGTTCTCAGCCTGTGCTCAATCCACTGAGCCACCCCAGCCAGGGCTGCTTATGTATTCTTAAATTTGAGTGGCCATGATGAATTTCTTGGTTTGTGTTGTCAAAGCTGTTAGATTGCCACCTGGTTAGATTCATAATATTTATTTTGGGGCAAAAGGGAAAATTAGAATAAAATTCCACACTCTCAAATTACATAAACACACACAAAAAAATGTTTAAAACACACAAAACCAATAAAAAATAGTAAAAAACTTGATAAATGTGAAGTTTGTATTTGTGAAATAGTGGTAAGTTAGAAACTAGAACATTCTTTGTAATTAAGGCTATAAGGGGATATTTGAAATCCTTTTTAGTTGATGTTTTAAACATAGTCTGGTTAAAATCATAGTCTCCTAAATAGTTTCATGGTTCAGATGCTTTTTAAAGGCATTTGTTCACAAAAAAGTGCTCACTTTTACTATCAGTTTGTTATTGAGTTGGAAGGCATGACATTCTTTCTCAGAAAAAATGTTAATAGAAACCAGAATGTAAATAAGAGGAGGAAGCTGCCCAGATATTTTTCTTTGGTTCTCCTTGATAGGAAAATCTTATGTACATATTCAGTGGATGAGCCTCACTTGCTCCTAGCCTCAATTTTCAACTAATTAATGTCATTCAAGCATTATATGCCTTTGCACTGGCATTTGATCGAATTTCAAATCCTCTATTTGAATGAATAGCACCTTGAGAAGAATTCATTTTTGTATTTTATTTAGACTGGGTTATGTTTACATTTAATCTCCATTCACTTTAAATAAGTTTTTTACCACTCTTCCGGAGCAAGGCAAAGCTCCTCTGGCTGTGGCAAGTTTCTTTCTTTCTTGCTTCTTGCATATGTTGGTGTGCGTTTCTGTGTGTGGGGAGATATAGTTAATACGTGCACAGATTTGATTGCGGAAAAGCTCTCTATTATTGAAATCACTCTGAAATCTATAAAGAAAGTAAGATCTATTAATTTGTTCACATTAAGGCCATGCTAATATATTAATAGAGTAAAAAGACATGGTTCTGGGAGCTATCCTTGCAGGTAATTTTCAAATTTTCAAAAACAAGAGGGAAACAATAAGAGTCAAAATTCATCAAACATTTTATATATAATTTTACATGCACTGTCACACTTAATCTTTCAAACACTCTTTTCATTACTATTACTATTATTGCCAATTTGCAGATAAGAAAACTGAGGTTGAGATGAAACAAAATAGCTTATCCAAGATCAGATGAATGGGAAGTGATCTGGGAATGGTAACGACATTTGATAGCATTGAAAGCCTGAGATCTACATACTGATGCTGCATTAGGTAGAGATTATTTTGTAGAGGAAGTAAGAAAATGTTACATCTAAAAATGTATATGGATAAAGTATTTGGTAAAAAATAATTGCCCTTAGACAAGTGCCTTTGATAGATTCTTCTGTTTCATCTACGAGCCTCCCTTGTACAACCTTGGGGCAAATTTTATTTTCTAAAGATGGCCCCAGCAATTGCCCCTATCTCTCATGTTCTTAGTTTAATGGAACATTGCCTCTCTTTTATCAAGAAATGAAGTCTAATCCTCTTATTCTTTATTCTAGGTGGGCTGGCAACTACTTCCAGAAACAGAACTCAGCAGAAATAACACTACATAACTTCTGAGGCTAGATTTATAAAAGAACATTTATTCTGACACTTCTTAAAATGGTAAGAGAAGACATTATTCATGACAACAATAATAGGGGAGAGAGACCAAACTCAACAGGAATACAGCAATGACTGCTGGGAAATTATATCTGATGAGCAGAGTGAAGGGATCAATAGGTGGAAAATTACTAAGAGGACATATCAAAGACAGGAAGCTTCTCACTAACCTGCCAAATGTGGGACAAGTACTTAGATGTTAAGGACTGTGGGATTTTTGTTGAAAGTGACTTAGCAGGATTCTTTGCTAAAACTGGATTTGGCAAGCTAAAGACAGGACAGGAGCCAAGTCAGAGGCCTACTTAAGAAGAGGGCTCAAAGAAGCTTGACCACAGTTTGGTCAAAGAGAGAGTCTTTGTCACTTTCAAAAAACTGTGCAGGTTCATGGTGATACCCAGTCTTGTAACCCAACCACTATGTTGTGAGAAAGCCCAAGACACACGGAGAAGAGACATTATTTTAACACAGAATCACCATCACCCACCAAATACCTGAGTGAGTAGCAAGCTCTCAGCTGGTACTATTCCCCAACCACTGAGTTATGATTCTTTACCCTCTGTGTCTTTTCCAGCTGAGCCCCCAGACATCAAGGGGTTGAGGCAAGTCATTCAGCTGTATCCTGTCCAAATTCCTGAGGAACAGAATACACGAGCATAATTAAGTAGCTTTTGTCTTATGTCTCTAAATTTGGAGTTTGTTGTTGTATAGCACTACGAACTAGAAGAAAACTCTTTTTGCTATCCTAATTTAAGCCTGCATCATCTTGATCCTGGGCTATTGCAATGATCTCTAACAGCTTTTTCTGATTTCACGGCTGCTCATCCCCAGTCTTGTCTCCTCCACCTAGCAGCTGAAGTCTGTTGATGACAATCTTCTCAAAACCTTCCCGTGGCATTGTAGCGTTCACAGAATTAACGATGGGGTCTCAAAAGTCTTCCATTATCTGCTTCTCAGGCCTTTGCCCTTCATCTGCCACAACTTTTCCCCGGGTGCCCCTTGACCTAGCCACAGTGGTACATCTGTTCTTCCTTGAATACATGCTTGGTGTTCAAGCAAGCATCCTTGTTCCTTATGCCTAAAAATAGACTTCCCTCAGAAACCTGTGTTCCTTATCTTTTTTTCTCTTTGTCCACATAAGAAACACGTAAACTTGTAGAGAATTCTTATAACAGTTTGAGCCAAATTGAAGACATGCCAGGAAGTAAGATCAATGTCAAATGCTCTGGAAAATGAGTTTGCTGTTTCTTTTATGCATTTGGAATAAAGGAGGGATGGTAAGGAGGATTAGCTGAAGGTGGGAGGAAGCAAGGTAGGGATTGGATTACAGGATGGCTAACAAGATTATGCGCTCCCTTGGGGGTGCTTTCCAAGGGTCTGAAAAAGATGATTACTCTGGCATTTCAAAGGTGTGTTAACCTAGATGCTGGAGACAAGTGGACAGGACTTCCTTAAAGAGCTTTCACTAGACACAGGCCTGGGCTCAACTGCCTACCATGACTGGCCCAGTTAGGAATTGATGATCCAATCACTCTGTGAGGTTAATTTCTGTCACTGAAGTTGTTGGTTTTATTACAGAACCCCCCCTTTTGTCCACATCTTCATGCCTTTGCTTAAATGTCACCTTGTAGAAAGGCCTTCGTGGACATTATATATAAAACAGACACCCTACCACATCAATCTTGTCCTGTTTATTTTTCCTCACAGCATTTACCGCTACTTAAAATATCTCATATTTATTTGTTCATCTGCTCATTATCAATCTCCCTCCCTCCTTTTTGTGGGTTGGGGTCTGCTTCCCAATGGGGTCTGGTTGTGGTGTGTAGGTCTGCTTCCATGAGGAGATTTATTTTATTTAGAGCATGAATCTCAGTGCCTAAAATATGCCTGGGAAAAAATGGGTTTTCAATAAATATTTGTTGACTGCGTGTGCATTTGGACTGCAAGAGTTAATTTAAAGAGATATTCTCTATATTCCTTGGGATAAGTTTTTGTCCTAGACATTTAGCATCAGGTACAATTTTAATTTGTGTATCTCTTTGTACTTTGAAACCAACTTGGAGACGATGAAGATGTAATATAGGTAATAATTTTTCAGAGTTCATGTGTTGCATTACAGAAAATTTACATTTATAGAAAAATTTAAAGGAGACTCCACTGGTCATTAGGCGAAATGCTGGTCAAGTTTCCGAGGTAAATGAGTTGTGCAAAGGCTGCGGTGTGCCGGTTTCTGACAAGGGACGGGAAGTAAGCCCTCCGCCAAGGCGTCAGCTTCTTATTAGAGAAGGCAAATGAGGCATCAGGTGCAGTTAGGAAGACTGGCAATTTGACCTGTGTACATTACTAGCTCCTTTGTGCCTCAGTTTTTCTGGGATTGATCACATATGTTACAAATGCAGAAGGGGATAACTCTTTGTCAGAAATTAATTTTGCCTTTGGATCATGTCTGATTTCAGCTTCTCGACATTAACCAGAAGAGACTGGTATTTTATCCCTAAGCAAAACAATATGCTTGAGGTCCAGGCTTTGTGGAGAGGTGAGATTTGCTGTATTCCTTCAGCAATTCCTTCCCCTCCCTTACTTTTATCCCATTAACCAAACCCGGAGTTGACCTAGGTCAAAGAGTCCTGCCAAAGTGTAGAAAAAATAGCTTTTCTGCTTTTAATAACAAAGCCATAAGGTTTGCTGTTCTAAGGTGTAAGGAGCATATGCTGTAAGAGGTAAAATAGAAGCTTGCAGTCCAAAAGGAGGAAAAGGATGAGAGAGAGAGTGTGTGAAGGATAAAACAAGTCAGTATAGTCTTAAATTCCTCTCTTTGGGCTTGAGGAGGCCATGTGTTAGATGAATTAAGAGGTATGTCTAGCATGGAAAGACCTCTCTCCCCATTCTGACTTTGGAATTCTTGAGGGAACCTATAACACAGGCGACCCTAGTTAAAAGAGTGAAATATTGTGATTTAGCTGGAAGAGAATTGGGCTGGCCTTCCCCAGCCTCTCAGATTGTGCATGGGTGCATGCTGATGAGAAAGCCAGTGGGCTTGTCAGGGGACTGCAATTGATCCCACAGTATAGAGTGTGTAGACCACAGTATAGAGTGTGTAGACCACAGGACATGGGCGTAAGCGGGGATCTATTGGCCTGCAATCAGGAGAGCTGGAGGAAGTTGTTTTATTCCAGGAGAACTGCCAGGCCAAAATAAAAAGACAGCAAATACACTAGCCACAGAGTAAAGCCTCAAAAGTCAACACATAGCTAAGAAACATTGACCCAGAATGCAGTGCCAGGGGTGTGCAATCTTTTGGCATCTCTGGGCCTCACTGGAAGAAGGAGAGTTGTCTTGGACCACACATTAAATGCACAAACACTGATGAACTGATGAGCAAAAAAGGTTTTAATTAAATTTATGATTTTGTGTTGGGCCCACTTCATAGCCATCCTGGGCCACATATGGCCCACCGGCTGGGGTATAGACCCAATGACTAGCACAAAGTCAGGGCATTCTTCCACTTTTAGAACTGTAAGGTCAGGTCACCCCTGCGATCCTCTGGTACCTCATTTTTGAGAAAGACAGGAGGAGTGGGAGGCTCTCTGAAAGACTGAGTCCTTTACCCTAACAGGAGAGCAAGACCTAGAGCTGGCGTTCACATAATTATATTGTATTAAATTTAAATTGGACATTTACTTAGTTTTTTTTTTATGCTAACCAAGTGTAAGAAATTCTCCCAGTAAAAACTAAATGACATTTTCTTTTCACATCTGGCTTCTTATGAGTTTTCTTCATCATTACAGAGGATTGTTAAGAGAATTTGAAGTAATGTTTACAATGCTTAGAATAGTACTTGGTATTTAATAGTCCCTAACCAAAGGGTAGCTATTACTATTTTTAAAAGTTAAGCAGCATTCTTGTAGGGAGAGGAATTTCATGATGGCCAAGGAATTAATAGCACAGCTATCTACCCTGATTGAATGGTGACTCTGGCCTTCAGGAAACCCCAGCTTCCTATCTCTGTGGCCCCAACCATTCGTCCTTCACTTCTGAAACAATAAATACACTCCAGTAAGAAAGGAAGTTTTGGAAGACATTAACCTTTAAACATAACATGAAGATACCATATTTCTTATTTATTTGTTATGGATACTCAATCACTTTTGATAATTTTATATTACCACATATTTAATGTTGATGGTTTTTTTAACAAAAACTTTTTTTGCACTTCTTATGGTCATGAACTATGCTTCACTTGTGTTGTCTCATTAATTCCCCCAGCAATCCGGTTCTGTAAATTAACTCTGCTCCCCATGTTACAGATGGGGAGACAGAGGCACAGCAGCCTCACATAACTCTTCCAAAGGTACAGAGCTAATAATCAACACTGAATTTTGAGCTCACACAGTGTGAGTTCCCCATGGTTGTCCTGAGACCACATGCTATGGAGATTTGTTACTTTGTTGAGGGTAGTCTGCTTTGTAGCTGACATTTTGCAGTTAGAGTAGTTGACTTTGATATATTTTCACCAAAAAAAGCTTCTTCCTTCAAAAAAAGAAAGACATATTTTAAAATACCCCACAGATAAGCTTTCAACAGACTCATTTTAATTA
Source organism: Carollia perspicillata (assembly GCA_004027735.1). NCBI lineage: Eukaryota > Metazoa > Chordata > Mammalia > Chiroptera > Phyllostomidae > Carollia > Carollia perspicillata. The sequence continues at coordinate 39,522 of PVKM010000304.1, read as the reverse complement.
TTTGTTTTAATTTTGTAGATATATCATACAAAAGTGTGTTTGGTGTGGGCATTTAAAGTAGAGTTTTGCTAAAATTTTAACAAAGTTTTATTAGCAGGTTCTTTGCTTTAAAAAATTTACTCATCAGAAGATATTGCAGATATTATTCCATTAATGTAAGTGGGCCACATTTCTTATAAAGAGAACATGAAAGCGCCTTTTTGCCTGTAGTCTCAACATCTGCAATTCCACTTCTTTATTGAGGGCGGTCGGACACAGTGAGCAGGAGCAAAGCGGTTAGACCATTGAGTATAGCAGATGCTCTTCAACACGCGAGCTCATTTCTGAATCTTTGAGGGACTTCGTGTAAACACTGTTGCTTCCTAAGAAGAAGAGGCAATAAAGTCCTTCTGGAATAAGAACGTAATTTTCATGTGAAAAAAAATAATTTTCCTAAGGAATTCTGAAAGTAAATTAGGCGAAAATGTATTAAGGTAAGTTGTCTACTTTGTTTTTTATAACGCTTCCAAATTTCCTTTTATCATTAAAGCGATGTGTATGTTAACAAAAAAGAAAATTATCACAAATGGGAGATCTGTCAAAATTTTACTCTATTTTAGGCACTCTTTAAGACCCTTTACATATATTAAATTATTAATTTTCATAATAACCCACAAGATTCCCCTTTGATAGACAATGAAACTGAGGCACAGAGAGTTTAAGGAATTTGCACAGTTGTGGTCTAGGATTGAATTGTCTTGCTCCAGAATTGTCCCAATTAATTCCTACTTAAGTTTGTCTTTAATAGTATTTAAGAATATTCTGTTTCTGGTATATTTTCAAATTTCCATTTTTTTACTTATTAAATATTATTTGGTCAAGAGTAAAACTCAGTTTTGCATGATTTTTGTAGGAAATATAAAATACAGCTCTCAGATAGTTTAGCTATTATTTTTCAAAAATAGCCTGTGTTTAAAATCATAACTTTCCTCCGCAGAGATGTAATTTGTTTTAATTAGGCCATCTAAATGTCAAATATTTATGTTGACTACAGCAATTCCTAATTTTGGGATTTCAGAGGCCTTCACTCTTGCCTGGCACTCTGGGAATCGTCTCTGTTTTGCATAATCTTAATTATATTACTTTGTTGAAGAGATGCAAGAAAAATGACATTCTTATAGAGTGACTTCTCAATTAAATCAGAGATCTGATGAGATTAAAGAAAATGCTGGCAAAGCACTGAGTGGTAAGAAAGAGAGACTATCCATGTTAAGAGAGTTACCAAAAATAAAGTGCAGAATTATATCAGGACACTGTTCACTTAGCATAATTAGTAGTTTTTGTTACTAATGTGCTAAATGATTTATTAGCTGTCAATGATAAGTTGATGTACTACAATAATTACTCCAAATACTGTCTTGATTTATGCAACAACTGTATTTCCCAAACACTTTAACCCTATTTACCCCTCACCATATTTTGGTAAAATAAGTAAAAACAAGTAAAATTCCAAATTTACACATACAAACTGAGTCACACAGATGCTAAGTAATTAATTGCAAGAAAATCTCACAGCCCAAACAGTGAGTCTGGAGTGTTTTTTTATTTAATCCTCACCTGAAGATTGCTTTTGTTGCTCTTCAAGAGAGAGGAAAGTAGGGGGCGAGAGAGGGAGAGAAACATCAACGTAGGGAGAAACATTGATCAGTTGTCTTCCAGATGCATCTGTACTGGGGATTGAACCAGTAACCTAGATATGTGTCCTGACCAGAAATAGAATTTGCATCCTTTTGGGATGATACTCCAACCAATGTAGCAACTCAGCCAGCGCATAGAGTTTTTAAGTCTCTAAGTTCTCAGCCATTTTATAATGCCTAAAACTGAGTGTGGCTGAGTGTGGCTTGTTTCTCTGTATAGAAACAGTTTCATGTTGAGGAGAAAATAGAGAAGAAAAGAAGGAGAGAGGAAAAAAAAAACCTTAAAAATCACAATATCAATTTTATACAAAGACTGGAAAATAGATCATATTCTATTAAAATAGATCATCTTCTATTAAAATAGCACCAGTTATATAAATAAAGAAGATAAATTTTTTTACTTTTTTTCATTTCATTTTATTTTAATTTTTTAAAAGATTTTATTTACTTATTTTTAGAAAGATAGAAAGGGAGTGAGAAAGAGGGGGACAGAAACATCAATGTGTGCTTGCTTCTTGTGTGCCCCACACTGGGGAACCCAGCCCCCAACCCAGGCATGTGTCCTGACTAGAATTGAACCAGCAACCCTTTGGTTTGCAGGCTGGTGCTCAATCTACTGAGCCACACCAGCCAGAGTAAGTGGTTTGGTTTTAAATACCCCAATTTTTTAGGCTATGAGGGGGACCCAAAGAAACCCAGAATTATCTTCTGGAGGGCAAGCCACTTGTAGTACAGGCTTCCCCTGCTGGGGGAGTGTTCTAGGAACCCATCTGTGTTCAGTGTACCAGCTGGCATTGTTGTGAGAGGTCATGATTGGCTTCAGTTAATTTTTTTGAAGACTCTGTCAAGGTGTGTGCCTATTTCATGATGGGTGATTTATGGGCGCAACTGCTCATGCAGCACTGAGTGTTCATCAGTTTTTAAGCAAAAACGACATGACCCCCATGCCCATTCTCCCCATTCACTTGATCTCACCCTGAGCTACTTTTTTGTTTGTTTCCCTGGATGAAAAAATTCCTCAAAGGGAAACATTGTGCTGATGTGGGAGAGGTGAAACAAAAAATGGCAGAAGCACTAAAAGGCATCAAAATCCGAAAGTTCAAAAACTGTTTTGAGCAGTGGATAAAAGGGCCCAATAGGTGTATTGCATCAAATGGAGAGTACTTTGAGGGTGACTGAAGTTTAAACATATTAGAATAAATACACTTTTTTCTTTATAAATTTCAGGTTTTTGGGGGTCCCCCTTCTTATGTGGGAGTAAACTTTTAAATATAATTTTCTTTAGGGAATCTTGCCATGCAAAGTAGAGGTTATAAATTGCAAAAAAATTGTCTGATTTCCTGCTTGTGAAGATATTTGACCATTATAACATTAAAAATATGAAGTCTAAAAAGGACTGCTATCATTTCTCCAGGCTGAGTGTAGCTTGTTATGAATGGAAAGGCTATGGGATGCAGAACAGTTGATCAAATTTATGGGCTAATGTCTGTGATGCTACATGGTGGGTAAAAGAATTATGGAAGGGTTACATCTGCTCCCAGGAAGTCATCTGTGAATGCTTCCTTATTTTTTGTCTCTGTGTGCGTTGTATGAATCACAATGAAGTAAATTTGTATTAACTCTCTCTAGCTTTTTTGTTTGCGGTGAGCACTTAGAACACTCAACTGGATGCTCTGGGCTGAAAGTCCACATGCACTAATTTCTTTACATGCTTCTGCAACATATAAAAAATGTGACTGGTTCAAATTAGCATTAGAACCAAGTTTTCTTAAATATTAGTGAAATCTGATTCAATGTGACATAATCACAGAACGCAGGTATTAGTCTGACTTTAATCTCTGGTGTATGTGTATGTAGTAATTGTTTTTCAATAAAACAATGTCCCCCTAAAAGAAAAGCTATTAAAGAAATCTAAAAATGTTTAAACTGTGTTTCTATAAAACTAAACTCAAACTCAATTTGAGAAGTTATGAATGCAATTAAATGGCAAACTCCCCCATTTCCTTGCTTTTTAAAGAAAGATAAATGGAAATGTACTTATTTATCATTTTCTTAGGTTATCTGTGTATGAACTAAGTTTGAATTCTAGATAGAGGTTGTACAAAATCTGGTCTAATAGATTATCTTGATTTCTTTCTCAGGATACTAAATGTTGTCACCTAGGCTTGGTACAAAGAAAATATTATTTTCTATATTTCTTGGCTAAAAATTCTATTTTTTATTTTTCTCACGAAATTGATAACTTCTCTAAGGATATTGCCTAATCACTGTATTCCAGTCATTTTAAGAGAGAATTATTTTAGCTCTGGCTAGTGTAGCTCAGTAGATTGAGCATGGGCTGCAAACCAAAGGGTCACCAGTTCAATTCCCAGTCAGGGCACATGCCTGGGTTGTGGGCATGCGGTTGGGGGTGCATGAAAGGCAACCACACATTGATGTTTCTCTCCCTCTCTTTCTCTCTCCCTTTCCCTCTCTCTAAAACTAAATAAAGAAAATCTTTTAAAAAAGAGGAGATTATTTTAGATTCATAGAACATTTGGCCTGAGAATAGCCTTATGCTAATATTTCCAGGGGCTGCCACATCTTCTAATTTTGTTTGACCATCTTTCACAGTGTTGCAGAAAACAATAAGAAGAGGCTATTGGAGATGTCGTTAGTTCAATATCACTTAATTTCCTTCTATATACCTATATTTAAGAAGACCACATAGGTCTGGAATGTTGAAAATAATGTATGTTTGGACAAGACCACAATACTATAACTTCAAAAGATTTTAAACATCATCAAAAATTAAGCATGTAGAAGTTTTTGTGTATGGCTGGAAGAACTTTTGTACATATTAAACTAAACTCATGCATTTGGAAATGAGTTTCTTTGTAGTTTTGGAACCTCCTGTGAGCTTATAATAAAGCCTATTGAATCTCGAAATTCAGGGAAGCTATTCTCAGCCTAACACATAGATCAGCAAGCTATTAGTAAGCTCTCCTTCTTGGGTGGTTCACTGCCAGTGATGCACTGGAAAGCTTGGATATAAAGCAACACAGGAAGAAATTAAAAAGAGCAGTGCACTCTTCGGGAGGGAGATGGAGTATGGAATCAAGCTCTAGGCCAAAAGGGATGCCAATACATTAATAAAATAAATCTTTTGCCTTTCCAAAGCTTGCACATTCTCAGGTTGAAAGATACCTTAAATATCTTCTAGTTTTGTGATGTAGACAGCATCTCCAGACCAGGCTTCACATATAGTTCTGGTAGGGTGCAAGGACTAAGCTGAGCAAAGCAAGCTATGATGAATAGGTAGCTGCATACACTTGACTTAAAGCAACTACCATCCTTTATTCTTCATGGAAGTGGTGTAGTTACTAAAACTGAAAATTCAGTGCTCAGTTTATGCAGTATATTGAGCAAAGTCAAAGAAACAATGGATTAATATATAGAACTGAGATAATTATTCATTATGTAATAGAGAGAAAAAGACAGAAAAAATTTGGACATTAATGTTAGAAATATGGAAGAATGAATAAAAAGTAATGACATATTTATAAGAGGAGTTTGAGAAAAAATAGAATGTTTTTAAATTTTTCAGAATCATAGCATACCACAAAAAATGAGATGAATGAACAAAAGTAAATTTACCTCAGCAATTTGTAGTTCAACTGCAGAAAATTAAAAAATAACTGACAGCATTAAAAAAAAATCAGATAGGAAAGAGAAAATTGACTCCAAAAGATCATCAATGGCCAGAAGATAACTTTAAGGGAACATATTAATAGGAGAAAAACAAACAGAAAATTAATAATCAAGTAGTCAGCCTATAAAAATATTAAAGCATTAAGTAAATTAGATAAAATAAACATGACATAGGGTAATAAAAATAGGACCATAAATAAATTTAAAAGGATATAAAGAAAAAACTTTTTTAAAAAGACAAAAGGTATTTTCTTTGAAAATATAATTAAAATAGGTAATCATCTGGTATGTTATTGAAAAACTAAAGGTTCATTTTTTAATCATAGAGAAAACTTTAATCAACTTGATGTTCAATTAGACAGATGAAATCTAAAATTTTATAGATCATACATTTTAAAGCCATACCCCAAAGAAAGAGAACAGAAGACAAGCTACTACCAAAACAAAATCTAATAAAGGACTGTTCTGTCAAATATATACAAAGAACCCTTAAAACTCAATTATAAGAAAGAAACAACTCAATTAAAAAGACCTTTAGAGACACCTCATCAAAGAAGATATACAGATGGCAAATAAGCATATGAAAAGATGCCCCATATTACATACCATCAGTGAAATGCCAATTAAAAAAAAAAAAACAATGAGATATCACTACGACTATCGGAATGGCCAGATCTGGAAAAATGACATCAAATACTAGTGAGGATGCAGAGCAATAAGAACTTTCATTCATTGCTGGTAGGAATACAAAATGACACAGCCACTTCGGAAATCTGTTTGGCAGCTTCTCATAAAACCAAACAAACTCTTACCATCCAAAAAATCACACTCCTTGTTCTTTAACCAAAGAAGTTGAAAACTTGCACTTGCCCAAAAACCTGCACGCAGATGTTTATAGCAGCTTTATTTATAACTGCTAAAAATTGGAAGCAACCAAGATATTCTTCAATAGGCGAATGAATAAATTATCTGTGGTGCATCCAAACAATGGGATTTTATTTAGTGTTAAAAATAAGTGAGATATCAAGCCATGAAAAGACATGGAGGAACCTTAAATGTACATTTTTATGTGAAAGAATTAAATCTGAAAATGCTATATACTGTATGATTCCAACTACATGACATTTTGAAAAAGACAAAACTATGAAGGCACTAAAAGGTCAATGGTTGCCAGGGTTTAGGGAAAAAGATGAACAGGTGAAGCCCAGGGAAATTTTGGGGTGGTGAAAATATTCTTTTGGAGACCATAATAGTGGACACATGTTCTTATCCATTTGTGCAAACCCATAGAATGTACAGCACCGAAAGTGAACTGTAATGTAGTAAATGACACTATGGACGTAGGGCGATTGTGATGTGGCAGTGTACGTTCATCATTGGAAACAGACATACCACTCTAGTGGGGGATATTAATAATGGGGGAAGCTATGCAGGTGTGGGGAGTACTAGAGCCTTGGTGGGGGGAAGGGTGCTAGTTGGCCAAAAGAATGACAAATATCCACGACAAACAGGTGCAGGAAAGACTGACCACATCACTGCTTCTGCTCTACACTTACCAGCTGGGTAAAGGAAGATCAGGAAAAGCAGGGACTAAATGGGTTAGGAAGGAAGAAACAAAGCCCTCCTTACAAGGAGAGGTTTTGATCGTCTAGACAGAAACCCTAAGAGTCTATAACAACCATATGAGTGAATAAAGCTTAGAAGCTTTGCTGGAAAAAAAACAGTATATAAGAAATCAATGGTTTTTCTATGCCCAATAAATTTAAAATGGAATTTTAATAAATATTCCTTTATAATAGCAACAAAATTAAGTACATAAGAATAAATCTAATAAATGTTGTTTAAAAACTTGGAAATACTACATTATTGTAGGACCTAATTGCAGATCTAGAAAAAGAGGAGATAGTTCTTATTTATATTCAGGTACAATAAATATAATAAAAGGTAAAAATTCTCAAATAAGTGTATATAGTCAGTGCAATTCCATTTAAAATGCTTAATGTAATTTAAAAATAATAATCAAAGTTTTAAAAAAACCTCAGTGTGAAACTCCCATGAAAGAGTAAAGGGACAAGAGAAGACTGTGAAACAAAATGAAGTTTTTTGGTGATTGTATCCAAAGACTTGTGTGCATATTCCCGTACTTGTTACGCATCTAGTGATGTGCCAATAAGAACAGAAGTTGCTGTAGGCTTCTGATAACCTGTTTCAGGTGAAAAGCATTCCATTCTATTCCTAGTGTGCTATTTATTTAATCATAAAAGGATACTAAATTTTATCCTAACTTAGGCATCTATTAAGATGATTGTAACCATTTTATTTTTCTCCTTTATTAACTTTGTGAATGAATTTCATATTGTGAATCTTTTGTTTGCAGTTCTTAGATAAAGTTTGCCTTTTTGTGAGTTTAAAAATAATTGAGAGATACAGTTTAGTAGTTTTATTAGAGAATTTATTCATTTGGAGTTGGAGGTGAGATCTGCCTACTTTTTCTCTCTAGTACGATATTTACGTAGACTTTCGGGTAACTTACTCTTTTTCAGCTTCAGGAATGGTGTTTACCAAGTAACCGTCTTGTGGCCTTTGAAAGATTGGCAGAACTTAACTACAAAACCTTCTGGATTTGACTTATAACTATTATTCTGTGGGTAGATTTTAAGCACCTGATTGTATTTCTTAATGATTTTAGATGGTTCCACATCTCCCAGACTTTAGTTCCAACATGACTCTTGTAAGCTATTTGACTAATACCATCTCTGCCCTCTTCAGCTCCTAAAACAACCCCATCATACTCTCTAGAAGTCAGTTAGTAATTAGTAAAATCTTAAATTCTTCAACCTTTTCTCTGAACATTTCGTTCATGTTCTTGTTCTAAGTGATACCTGGCTGGTCCCTGGAGACACTGTCTCCTATGCAGCCCTAGTAAGTACTAATACCCCTTCTGTACTCTCAAACCCTAAAATAACCCACTGTGCTCTCAGGAAGACACAATCAGTAATCATCAGTGCTTGAATTCTTTTTCCTACTGGCCCCTAGGATACTGCCTCTTGTGCAGCCCTCTCAAGTGATCTCTCCTATGTTATTCATGCTCCTGTGTCTAGGGGAAATAAAGGTGTATATCTTAGTTCTTACTGCTGCTTCTGGAAAGTTCTCCCTACCCTTAGGATCACTAAAGTTTTAGAAATCTCATGTCACCAATATACGCTGCATACTTTCTGAGATGCACCAGGGTGAGTTGGGGATGCAGGCTTTTTTCAGTTGTAGGTAATTAGGGTGTTCACTGTCTGTGGAGAATTTAAATGCAATAATAAAACCAAGACAAATGCCAATATGTTTTTATTACCACCATGCATCTATAGATCTAAATAATGTTTAAACCTTTGGGTACATCATTGCACAAATTTCTTTCTGTAGGCATCTACCTTCTCCCAGTTCTCTCTGTTAATTTACTTGGAGATTTTAGCACTCAGCTCCCTATCAGTCTCTCCAAAATGGCATCTGTATTTATGTTTGAGATTTCATCACTCAAGTGGATAATCTTCAATACACTGGATTTTCTCTTTGTCCTCTTCTTCAATGATTTTGTCCCCCACTCTTCTTTAGCCATTCAATTTCATTGCTCTACACAAACCTTTTTCAGGGCAATGACATGTTCATGATCTTAATTTCAAGCATCCCACTCATAACTGTCTTATATTTCCAATTTCTTAGAACAATTCAGTCCAATCACACTACTTTCAACTGCCCCTCATACCCCTTCTTTCCTCAAGTTAAAATTATTAGCCCATCTGTACAGCAACTTCCCTCAGTACAGAGCATACAGAAGAGTTAATTCTCAGAGGGGTAATCCTCAGCCAAGAGGGTGTGGGATGTGCCAGCTTCCCTGTTCTCAGTGGGACAGAATTACTGGTACTGAATTCCAGCTTCCCAAATTGGTAACTGGCTTAATAACACAGTCTTTGTTTGAATTTTTGAAACAAAAACTTCCTCATTTCACTGTTCTTAATTCCTTTCTTCTGCTGCCTAAGATTCCCTGACAAATAAACTACCTGCACAAAATCCTTATCTTTGACTCTGTCTCTAGAGGATCCCAAATTAATCAATTATAGGTGACTATCTTTACTTCTAGCTAATGTAAGTCTCTCCACTTGGGTATTATGACCCATGCTCCTTGTCTGCTCAGACATCTTGCTTCAGCAATTCTCCCTTATTTCCTTTATCATTCTCTGTCTTCTCAACTAATTAGATATTCTCATTCTTCTTCCTAGCTACTCTCTGATTTCTCTCCTTCTCTTAGAATCACATTCAGAGTGTGTTTTTATTTTAAAAAATTATTTTCTTTAATTCTCTCTCTTATTTTTTATGTATAATTTAATCAAGTAATGCCTTTCTAACTGCATACTTTAGCCTTCCCTTTGTATCCCCCAAAACAACTAACTACTTTTATGAAGGTTACAAATAAAGTTCTTGTTGCTACATTCAGTGGTCAATTCTCAGTCCCTATTTTCCTGTTTTACTCAGAGGGCAGCTATTTAATCATCACCTGTTCTCCTCAAGTCCCCATTTCACCAGGGTGCTGGTACTACTCAGATTTCATTCCAGCGGGGCTGGCAGGTTGTGCTATTATTGTTCCTGGTCTTACTAACTAAGAATCAATTGAGTTTGCTTCAGTGCAGTGTGGGGAGATGTAAGGACTAAATATAAATATTGTCTTCCAACCTGCATTCTCACTGCTTCTTTTGGCCACTAATGACTTAACCACTGAGTCCTGCTCTTCCACCAGCCTCTCTAATCCCTGCATTTCTACTACTCTATGACAACTGTATGGCAGAGTTCAGAATCTGTAGGGATATTTTTGATTAATTCCTCTGAATTATGATTGCATATTTTATTTTATTTTATTATTTTATTTTGAGGAAGGAGACAGTAACCCAAACTAGTTTTCAGCTTAATGGGAAGCTGTGAAGAAGTTGGGTTGTCTCAGCAGGCTAGGGTTGTCCAAACCTTGCACATAAAAAAAAGCTTGTCTTCATAAGGATTTGCTCCTGGGAATATAACCTCTGACCCCATGGAATATCCTTCCCGATAAGATTATTTTAGCATGCTTCAAGCTTTGGACCATATTTTATCTGTTTGACCACATAATTTATATTAACGAAGTGACTTTGGTAAATGCCTATTTCTGTATGCATGAGGCTCTGGACCACACTATCAGTTTGACCTTCGGTGAGTGGAGGGCTGGAGACTGAGTAGCTGAGGCAGTCAGGTGGGGACTGAATGCCTAAATCCTTATTAAAATCCTTGGAAGCCAAGGCTTGCGGGAACTTCCTGGTTGCCAGTGCTTCTCATGTACTGTCACACATCACTCTGGGGAGAATTAAGTGTGACTGTATGTAACTCCACTGGGAGGGGACACTTGGAAACTGGTACCAGGTTTCTCTTGGATTTTGTCTATGTGCCTTTTTGCTTGGCTGATTTAGATCTGGTGACTATATTGTAATAAACTAAAAACTGGATTGTAACAGCACTTCAGATTTCTGTGAGTCCTTTGAATAAATTTTTGAGCCTGAAGATAGCCTTGGTGACTCCGGCACAAAATCAGATTATTTATAACAGAGTATAAAAGAACTGGGATTGTGAAGAGTGAGCAAAGGGGTTTGGGGAGGATTTGTTTGTCAGGAGCTGTGCTGTGATTTCCACTCACTTCAAGTGAGAAGATTTTATCAAGATTCCTAAGAGAACTTAACATGTGTCCCCTAAACTGTGGTCACCCCAGTGGATTGGTGCTTGACTCCACTTGAGAGACATGGTCTGGTATGTTGCCTTGAGGTGGAAGTGGTGACAAAGGCCGCTGCCATGCAGAGCATTGCGTGCACTCCCCGAGTGTGTTTAATGGGACACATGTGCTTTCTGTGCCATATGGGCCATGCCCCCCCCCCACACACAGAAGAAGTATGGAGTTTTCTTAGTCTTGTCCTGGTGGGCTACCTGTAGAAGCAAAGAAACATGAGCAAAAAGAGAAAATTCTACAGAGTTCTAATAGACTGAACTAAAGCACCTGCCTTAACTGTATCAAAGGAACTTCAGGTAACAGATCTTCTCTGAAAACAAAACCCCAAAAATATAAAGCCACCCACCAAACATGCATTCAGCTTTAAATACATGCCAGATCCGGGGAGCACAAAGGCAACTTAACAAAACTACCCCTTAAGTCAGAATTTTTCTGTTTTACCTTCCTCCCTTCTCATCATGCCTGGTGGGATACAACAAGTCACCCTGATGATTAAGATGAGGGAAGGGCTTGAAGCATAAGACAGGAAGAGAGAGAAGAACCAAAGCCTTCTTCCCTGACCTACTGCTTGATACAAGTCCAGGGAGAGTACAGAAAAAGATATAACTTCAAACCAAGTTTGGAATTTTGATTAATTTTATGACTAGATATTTTCGATAATTGCATTGAGATTAAATTGTGACTACACCATAGGAATTTTTGTTGCCTAAGATTGATCAAAAAAGTTATGGGGCCATGGGAGTTTTCACCTAGGGGCAAGAAAGAAACTTTCCAACTAAATACATTTTAAAGAGCTGTTGAGAGAAGAACAGCACTGTTTTTCTCTTATACCCAAGAGTCTTGCTTTTTTAATATATCTGTAACACATACATTGGATATATTTTTAAGAGTGTGGTTCAGGTTTTAACTTCCAATCTTTATTCCCCTGTGGATTGATACAAACTCTTCAACAGAACAACTAAGGGAAAATGGTCCTTTTTTGTTGTTGTTGTAATATTTGTATTTGTTTTATTTGTTTTCTTCTCCCAACGGATACAGCATCATCAAGGACATAAGAAAGAACTGATATGGACAGTGCCTATCATAGCCCTTTCACTACGGTCCTGTTGACTAATTGACATACCTGCCTCACATTTACATTGGATGCCCCTGGCATGACCCGAACATCAAGTTTGAAGAAAGGCCCTAGGCCTTGTCAGAGCAGAGATGGTTGCAGCTGAGACTTTAGGGACTTGCTCTCAAACTCCTTACTTCTTCACAGAAGCGTATTCTCTTGAGGAGTAAAGCGACCACTCTGAGCAGGAGAACTGTATAATGAAGGGGAAAAGGATGCTAAGGGAGGGATTTGACAGTGCGGTGCCACATTGCATCACAACTACTGGATCTTTCAGCCCTTGCAGTATTAAGTAACAGTCTGAAAGATAGAAGTTGTGCTTTTTTTTTTTAACTGGCAAGGGTGAGCTATGAGTTTAGTTTAGCATTTATCCCCTGGAAAAGGTAAACAGGGCCTCTATTAGTTAAGTAAATTCAAAGATTCTGCCAAAGTTGTAGTATATCTTCGGAAGAAAAAGCCAGGCAGTAGCATGGGGACTGTTGCTAATCATAAATGTACTAGGTCCCTCACAAGGAAGAAGTGGACACTGATACTCTTTGGCAAGTAGATACTATGAGGTATTTATACTTGAATACTTAACCTAAATAGGGGTAAGTTGAAGCAGAGTTGAAGTCATGTGGACTTAGTTACCTCTGGTCAAATACCAGTTCTCACACTTGATTGATTAGCGACAGGTAGGGCCCCACAAATAAAATTTGCTTTTAGGTTTAATTATATAAATAGAGCCACAGATACCATGTTTATATGTTCAGGACTGATAGTTGATGGATTTTTCTTGTATTAACCATTTAAGTAAGATAATAATTTGCCATTCTGTGACATTTAATTATAATGTTATGACTGATCTACATAGTTGAAGGGAAAAATTGCTTTATATGTCATTTAAGATTTGTATGAGCACATTTAAACTGCAAAAAAAGATTGCTTGGAAAAATGCAGAGGTGGCTCCCAAGAACTCTTGATTACCTTCTGTATCAAAATCATTTTTTAAAAATTGGCTGAATTAACACAGCGTAATTTCAAGGTGACCATCTGTCAAAGAGCTGCTGGGGAAAAAATGGAAAAATGTCTTTCTGTATTATTCGTGCATTTACTTTTATAAACACTTCTAATTTTCCAGAGGGTATTACAGGCTAGAATTTTAACGAGATTGTAATAGTTAGCAATGAGTAAATAACATGAATTCTCAGTTGACATCAATTTCATGCCAGGTTTGAATGATGAAGGGAAAAGCTATCATGGAGACTGGAAGCGCACTTATTAGCAGATGTGCAGGAGACATTTACATGAATAACAAAGCTCGCCCCACTTGTACTGAGAGCTCTCAATTTCATCTTTTCCCAGGAAGTGCATTGTACTCTGGACTGGGTTGAGTCATAATTAAGCTATACTAAGAAAACATTCAAGTGACAATGATTTGCAAATGATCAAATTATTGTGGGCTTAGCTTAGGGCTTCACCAGCTGAAGTGATTTATATATTATAACCATATGTCTATTAATAATTTGATTCAAATGTAAAACAATTACAAATATTTTAGGGATTGGGCAGAACAATTAAAAACAAATAAGTTTGTTCTTGTTACTTGGTCTTAAAATGAATTAAAAAACTAAAATGATGACACGATGACTCTAAATGCTACTTGGCTAATGATTACAAGATGAGGGAAAGCAGTTAGCATGTTCTGAATCTAATTGTCTCAGACATTGTGTGTTGACCCATCACACAGTACAGTTTAGTAGAGTAGAACTTAAAACACATTAGGTACTGTATAAGATCCAAAGGAATTTCTCTGTTATCTTCCTGAGTTTACTTTGTAAATGTTTCAAGGAGAGGAGAATAATCATTAGCAAAGTGGAATTACAGAGTATGTCATTTGGGCAAAATACTGTACTGGCTTTTTCAAAAAGTAATGACTTTGGTACCGGTAAATGGAATTTCTGAGGTTATCCTTTCATTATGGACTAGCTCTTCGCTGAGAGGTGAAAAGGCTTCATCTTTCCAGGAATTTGTTAATCTTCTCTTTTCCCTAAATCTGGTCTTCGAGATCCATTAATCTGCAGTCTCCCACTGTCTTCCTTCACATACCCCAACTTAAACTGTCTGACAGTGTTGGCTTTAGTTCTGCGGCATCTTTATAAATGCATGATCTCACTACAAAGGATGTTACTGAAACTGCTGACCTCTCCCATCCTCACATTTTATGACAACATACTCCTGACAGCTGTATTAGTGAAACTGTAAATCTAGTAAAGAACGTATTAATATGGAAAGGTCAGCACATGTCAGAAATAGTAAAGTGTGGACAACTGATAGAAAATTATAAATTGGAAACTGCTTGGAAGAAGACAAAAGACACGTTGTCTCTCTCAATATATTTGAACTTCTGAAAATTTGTTTAATGACTTGACTTAATTGAATCTTTTGGAAAATGATCAAATCATTTATTACTCTTTGTGGATGTACTTTTACTTCTTTATTTCTTCTTTCTCAAAAACCAATTTGTTCTTTTCTTAGATTTATTTTTTATAGTAAAGCACTTATTTCCTCATTGTAGAAAACCAAAATTGTTTTTGGAAGGAGCCGTTATTGTTTACCCGGATACTGGAATTTTTTTGAGGGGTGAACGAACATGTAAGGGAAGAAACATTATTGAATATTAAAAACCACATTGATTTCTATTTTTTAAAATAGCAGTTTATATAGGTTTATAAAACCGTGTGAAATTGTCATCAGAATAGCAGCCTGTTGACACAGTAGGTACTTAATAATTTTTCTGAACAAATTATTTTTGATTTTAGAAACTGAAAGCAACAATGAAAGGGTATCTCCCTGGGTGAGACAAATTAACAATCGTCTTTTGCAAGAATAAACACAAGGCTGCTCTTATTTTGTGTTCTTGGTGATTTAAAAGAATGACAGCTCCAAATTTTAGATGCCAATAATCTCTTCCAAGTAGTCAGTGGCTAGCCTCTGAAGATGAGCTTCTGGATTCTGTAAGGTAATTAGAATGTTACTATTACAGTGCAATCATTGCATTTTCATGTTAATTTTCTTACTTGTTCTTTAGAATAGCTGTTTGGAATTTGATTATATGGGCAGAACAGCCATCGTTGCTTTTTAAACAGATAACACCACTGAGGCTGTGAGAAATAAAAGGATTTGCCAAGTTTTTTTAACTAGTAGGTGAAAGAGTTTGGATTGAAACACAGGATGTTTGACTTCTCGTCCAAGGCTATCTAATACACCAAGGCATCAGAGACCAAGAAAATGCAGAAGTTCACAAAGGATTTAGATAAATCCTTGGATGTCAGACCCATAACAGATTACTGAAGGTCATCAGGTGTTCTTAATATACATCTCCTGCTTCCTCAGGCTAATGTCATGGAGGGTAGCCATGCAATCCTCTATAAAACCCTTTGCCATCACTGTTGGACACAGAGAACGAGACTCCAGGTCCTTTGGCCGGTCTCAGCGAGCCATTTCTCAAGTTCTTATCTTTTGGATACAGAAGCATATTACTAGGGAGTGTGAAGGGGAGGTTGACTTTAATTTTAATTGCCTGCATAACAGTATTTTTTAAATGATCCCACTCTATAACTATAAAACCCTACCACCACCACAGAAGTCAGGAATCTAAGAGCAGAGCAAAAGTTATTGGAAAAGAAAAACCAGGCTTGCTGATACTCCGTCTTTTGTCCCTCTGGATTTGCCACCAAAATACACACGTGGTTGCAAGCTGACCATGGCCAGATTTCAGAAGGCACAGTCTGTGCAACTACTTTCTCCCTGCTCAAATTGCATGCCAGGACAGCCCAGTTATGTATCTAAATATTATTTATTTTTTCCCTTGATGCGAGAATGTTCCTCTAAAATCTCTGTTCAAATAACCTGTCTGCGAGAAATAGCTCCGTGCAGACTATGAGTGCAATGCGTGTTGCTTATTGTATAATCGAAGTTTTGGGAATCAACATTTTAATTTTGCTATGATTATGTCCTGATTAAGCAAGCTACTTGAACTTGTTAAGGAGTTATCCCATTCTACTAAAAAAATATGGAAACCAAGTCATGGTTTTATGCACTAAACATTTGATGTTTTTGTTAGCCAATATAAAAATACAACCCAGCTTCATTAGATAGTACTTCTGATGTTTACCTATTGTGAAGTATTCTATTGCTAAACTAATAACATGCTTTCAGCAGCTTGTCTGTGCAATGCTATGGGATTTAACATCATAAAAGAAACAATGTACAAAAATATATTTAATTCCTAACCTTCTGTGGGGATGACATGGGGGATGACAGGCGAGATTCATGGTTTTGGGTTGGCTTCACATGATGTCAGTTAACCTGGCTCAGAACATCACTGCTTCTGGTTCTGAACAGAAAGTTCATGACTGAAGTGTGTGTGGCAGACACTGCAATTTCTAGGATCCAACCATTGTTGAGTTTTAAACATTTTCTACAACATTTTGGGGATTCAAATTGATTTTCTGGTTTACAATAATTTCTGATAATTTTATGTTAGCTGGGAAAGGTGGTCAAGTATATAAATTCCATAACAGATTAAATTTCTACTCACATGTATATTCAGTACACATGTGCTTTGGAGCCAGGAGATTTGGATTCGAGCCCTGGCTCGTCCTGCTGCTTGTTTGCCCCATAGTCTGAGGCAAGTTATTTTAGGTCTCAGATTCTTAGCTTCTTCATCTGCAAAATGTAGAAATAAAATCTGCTTTGATTAACTTACATATCCCAAGTATCTAGCAAAATTCCTGATGGGAAAAAATTATTACTAATATTATTTTTATTGGCATTTATTATGACAATACATGTAAAATACTTTGAAAACTGTAAAACACTATGCACATTCACTAACTAGTGCAATTACTATTTCAAATACTGTTAACATTAATATGTACTAAGTATATACACAGATAAAATTTTAGACTATATATGTCCACATATATATATGTTAACATCAATATATTCTAAGTATATATACAGAATTTTAGAATCTACATATATCACATTTTATAGCTATGTTTTAAAGCATCACATGAAAATATTTTTATTTATATATGTACATGTAAAATATGTATATATACACATATTTAATATTATTTAGCATTTGAATATGAAAATTACACATTTAGAAATATTACTGTGTGAACTTGGATAAGGTACTTTTCTTTGACTATCTGAACACTTACGATTTTTCTATTGTATCCATTAACTAGAGATTTAAACTATCTGTATCATGGATTTGTGGAGAGAATTAAATAAAGCAAGAGTACTTTAAAAAATGCCCTCAATAGACCCCCAATAATCATTAGTTGAATATAGATCTAACAAAGTGAACTAGAGCTAACTTTTAAAATTCTCCTTTTAGTCCTACTACTAAATCTCTCCATAAAATTTTCTACCTAAGATACATATCAGAAAGAATAAATTGATGTTGCTTACAGGTAGAGCATGTTTTTTTATATTTTAAGACCCTGAAAGCTTTTTCCCCTTTTTCATTGTTATTCTATTATAGTTGTCCCAATTTATCCCCCTTTGCCCTCCTCTGCCCCTCCCACCACCCATTCCTACAGTCAATCCCCGCACCACTGTCCATGTCCATGAGTCATTCATATGTGTTTCTGACTAGTCCCTTCCCCTTCTGTTTGCCATTACCCTCCTCCCTCCCCTCCTCAGGCCACTGTTAGTCTGTTCCATGTTTCCATGCCTCTGCTTCTATTTCATTTCATACTTGTTCTTCTTGATAGTTTCTATGTTCTTTTTCATGTTGATGTAGTTCCCACCAAGTTCCTTGAAGTTCTTTCTTAAAATTTTTTAAAGTTATTTAATTATTTATTTAATTATTTGTTTATTTATTTTAGAGAGAGGGGAAGGGAAGGGGAAAGAGAGGGAGAGAAACATCAGTGAGTAGTTGCTTCTCAGATGCCCCCTACTGGGGACCTGGCCTACAATGCAGGCATGTGTCCTGACTGGGAATTGAACAGGAAACCCTTTGGTTTGCAGGCTGGTGCTCAATCTACTGAGCCACACAAGCCAGGGACCTTGTAGTTCTTATTGAGTTCTTTTAGCATCCTTATAACCATTACTTTGAACGCTATGTCTGATATATTGCTTGCCTCAATTTTATTTAGCACTCTTTTGGGGGATTCCTCCTTTTCTTTCATTTGGGGGTTGTTTCTTTGTCTCCCTACTTTACATGGCTCCTTTTTTTATTTGTTTCTGCATATTTGATTGATCCGCTTTGACTACCTATCTCTGCTGGGTGGCTTTCTGTGTCAGGAGACCTGTGAGACTCAGTGGTACAGTCTCCCTGAACTCCTGAGCTGGATGCTCTCTATGCAGTTTTTGCTGGCTCTCTTGTAATTGGGTTCTGGTTGTTGTTGGCTCATTCATTGGTGGGTTCTCCTCTCTGGCTGTTTGACTGAGAGCCACAACCTCCACCATGTCTTGTTTGCTGTTGTACAGGAGCTGCCAGAACAAAGCAAAACAACCCAGCAAACATCACCCATACTAGCAAAAATATCTCCTCGCCCCCAACCACGACCACAATATCAGCAACAAAGGAGCTAAGATTAATGAAGGTGGAAAGAGAGTAAGAATATTATAAGAAAGGAAAAAAGAATACGAGGTGACTAATGGAAAGAAAATTATTTTGAGAAGGTGGAGGGAGAAGAAATAATAAGAGTGGGGAATAGAAACAAGGTGAAGAGAAGGAAAAAATAAAGTTTACAACATAAATAACAGGGAGGAAATAGGGCCAACTAGAGTAAGAAAAAGGAAAATTACAACATGAGATCTGAAATAAAACTAAAATAAAAATATATAAAAATAAAATTAAATTAGTACTAATGAAATAATAGGAAAAAAATGAAGACAAAGAAACGACATTAAAATGTTATCCAGAAGAAAAATAATGCAATTAAGGAGAAAGAATGCGGTGAAATTCATCTCAGGTGAGTCTAACACCTGAGATGCTGTCAGGTGTTTGCCTGCTATCTTTGCCTTCTGGATCCATTACTGGTGAGGTCAACTGGTGTCCCAGTCTAGCTTTAGGCAGCCTGTTCGAGGCTACAAATGATTCCCAGTCTGTGGCTGTCTCCTTTAGGCTTGGCTGTTCCTTGCTGTTCTGTCATGCTAGCTTTTTATCAGCACAAAGCCCAGGGGTGGTTCATCTAACATCTAACACCACATGTACCACCTTGACCTGCCTCTAGGGTTCTGGTGTGATCATGAGGATGTGATTCCTGATGCTTTCCTGGGAGTTGCTGTTCAGTCTTTAGGGAAGATGGTGGGTGTGTTCCTCACCCCTGTACCACACGTCTTGGTATCTCCCAGATTATTTCCGATAATGTGTAGTTTCTGATGAATTAGCTGTCTTTTCATGTGAGAAGCCAATCTGTATAAAAGGTTCAGCTTTTTCCTCGTTGGCGCTGACAGCAGCTCTGTGCGAGAGCTAAGGCTGGGTAGGGCCCTGAACACCTCCTGCTGTGGCAATTTCTAATCTCTCTGCTCTGCTGTTTTCAGTGGAGTAGGAGCCAAGGAAGAGTCAGCATAATCTGATAGAAGTTCATAAAGGGCTCCTTTGGAGTTTCTCTTTGTTTTCTCTGTAGATATGCCCCCAGCAGGAGGTTCTTGGTCCTGGCCTTACTGTTCTGTGGAGTTTGCAATCCTGGAGCTGGGGATTGGGCATGTCTGACCCCTCCCAGAGGTTTGCACTCTGTGGTGTGAGTGGCCCTGCTTGGCTGTAAAGAATCTCAGGCCCTGGGCTGTTGCCTGTCCAGCTTCTAGCTCTCACAGGAGGCTCAGACCTAAACCCTCTGTTCTGTGTGCATGCCTCTTCTCACCAGCCACACTAGGTGGGGCCCTGCAATTTCTTTGCTGTAGAGCTTTCTACTTTTCTTGGCCAGCTGGACTCACTGGGCACTAACTGCACTTTTAATCTGACCTCTTTGCTGGCAGAGCAGCTGCATGCATGCATGAGGACCCTGCCCAGACACACCTCAGTTCCCCTCTAAAAAAAGGGCCCTATGTGGCACCCACACGGCAGTGCTGGGCTACTGCACTGCTCTCTGTGCTATGCACCTCCCTAAAAGGCAAAGTTTCTCTCTTGGTCAGTGCTGGTTGCAGAATGCTGGTGCCTCTGACAGCTTTAGGAGATGGAATTTCTCTCTTGAACTGTCCGGAGTGGCGCCGCAGCTATGGATGTGTTGCTTGATGTATGTATGTAGCCTGAGTCTCCCAGACTCTATGTATCCTCCCAGGTGTCTTTCAATTAGGGTTGAGGATTCCCTGTGTGGGACCAGGGACCTGGTTCTGGGAGGGGCGGGAGCTACTAAGCTGCATTTTCTGTCTGTTCTCTCCTCTGCTACAAGCATCTCATGCAGGATATTTCCCCTTCAACATATAAAATCTCTTACCAGATAGTGCAAAGAATCATCTGTACTCCTTGGCTTCAAAAATTCATATTAGCTAAGATTCCATTGATTGTTCAGGTCACTTGTCAGAAGATCAACTGAAAATCTGTGCTGGGGGCATGAGCAAGTGGGCTTAGCTTCCTCCTACTTGGCTGCCATCTTCAAAAGAAGTGAATTAAGACTCTGAAATCTTTAATTTTCCACTAACCTGGTGGCAACTGTGATTCTTTGGATTGTGTAACCTTGTACCATTACTGAATGAATTTAATGAGCTGTGTTTATAAGAAACACTGCTTTAATATTATGTTCTCGGAACATAGGAGACAGTGCGTATTCCTGTATAATTTAAAATGGGGTCACTCCTAAAAGATGTGATAATTGCTGCAGGCCCAGCATTTCTATCCATGGGAAGTGAGGAAAGTTGTCATGTTGAAATAGTTTTTCCAAATTAAACTCACTGATTCAAAGATGGCAAGTCAGAACAAAGAGATAAACTTGCATCTTTATATGTTTTTACATTTTATCCTTCCTTAAATCTGAGCAACCTTAATAGATCTCTTATTTTTTTTCTAAAAAAAACGTATTTAAGAAATGTCTATTTCATCTAGAAGCTCCTAAACTTAAGATGAACCATGTTATTTAGCAACGGTCTGCGTTGTCTTGGGGTTTGGGTAAATTTTGTTAGTCATTTGGATCCACAAATGGTTGCCTAGCCAATAAACTTTGTTGTGGGGATGTAAACGGCTGTATTTGAAGACTTTATAATTATGCCTAAATTTTAGGATTCCTGTGAATATTTTACAGTAAATGCTGGAATAGAATGATTTTTTTTAAATCTTGCAACTTTTCTAATTATCTTTTTGTTGGAGAAATGTGAATCCTGGATTGCTTAATACAGAGTTTAATTTTTTTCTAGTTAGAGAATTCTCTTGAGACCAGAAGTAGCAGGGCATGATTTAGGTGCAAATGAAGCTCAAGAAACACATGCAATGGGCAACTTATGACCTAAGATGCTAAAACTAATTGACCACATAACTGCTGCCTATTATGTTAAACATGTCTTCTGGGGGTGGTGATTAATGGAAAAAGATCATTCTAAATGAGGTCTCCAGTAGACAGGGTATAGGCATATAACTTTTGTATCAGTAATGCGCTGAGTTGATATAGGGCATTTTCATCTAAGGTGTAAATTAAATCATCATAATTACTACCAATGTAATGTTGCCACCATGCATCAAACAATTTTATCCTAGGCTTTCTCATTTTATTTTCACAACCAAATGATGAAATATATCCTCACTTGGCAGAGGTATGATTTGAGACGTTAATTTGTCTTTGGTCATTCATCTTAAAAGTGGTCAAGTCAGTACTTGAACTTATATCTATGTCTGTCCAATTTAGAGCCCATGATACAGCCTCTCCCATGACTTACTCAAGATTAAAAAGAAAAGTAATAATAATAAATAACAGTTTGGGGTGGGTGATGCACAAAAGTGAATTAAATTAAAATAAATATAAAGCCACACTTCAATTAAAAAATCCAACTGCAAAATTTGTAAGATAAGGAGATTTACTTAGTAAAATTTCAATAGCAATTGTTAAGGGGACTTCCTAAAACTCTGACTATGTTAACAGTGTTTTTCCATGGGCTTGCCTTTAGTATTTGGGGCAGGATAATTTTTCATCACGCAGAACAGTCTCTGTTTGGCGAGAAACTTAGCATCCCTGGTGCCCACCCACCAATGCCAGAGGTATGCTGAGGCAATGAGAGAATGCCACCTCACGTGCAGCCCCTCTACAGCTGCACGCCCTGGGCTGCCAGTTTCTGCAGTAGTAGACATGTACAGGTTAGGAAAAAAGGAGACAAATACGGATAACTTTACTTTGAATTGGTCAGAAATTATTGAGGCTATTTTCATTACATTTTGTAAAGAATCTTTATGGTCAAAAGAATGTGCAGAAAAAAATTGATTCAAAATTATGGGATATTTTTTAAACATCCCAGTGCTTATTTAATACATGTTCTTCTTTGCTTAACTAATTTCAATTGGATATCATTCACTTGCAACTAAACCGCCCTAACTAATACACTGGCATAGCACAAATTTCCTAAAACTTGAAATCATATAACATAGAATTCATATAATGTAAGAAAGGCTGAAAGAATTGGGGTATTTAGAATGACAGAAGTTGACATAAGATATGGTTTTTCTAAAAGGTGATACATAAATATGGCTGAGGAATTAGATTTGTGTTATGGGTCCTGGATAGCAGAATTGAGACCAATGGTTAGATAATAAAATAATTGGAAATGTCCAGAAAGAAAACAGATGTCTTACGAGATGGGGCCTCCTTTATCATTCTACATGTTCAAGAACAGGCTCCCTTCTGAGATGGTGACTGTGAATGAGATGGGAAGTAGGATTCTTGATGTCTTATTCAATGACTTTAAACCCTGTGATTCTATATCTTTTGGGCACATGGTCATTGCAGATTCACTTACTTTTAACTTTTTTTTATAAAATACCTTCCTTTTCCTTTTACGTTCTCTGAATATATATCAAGTAATACATTCTTTTGAAGACCTATTTTTAGATGCACAGAAACTGCATAGATTTTGACAGAGATCAAAATATTCAAGCAGCACATCAGAGTCCCCAGAGCTTTCTGCACCTGAAAAGAAGAAAAGAAAAATCCAAACACTTTATTAGCAACTGTACACTCTCCTTAGAACACATAGGCTTAGCCTGCTGTGTTCCCAACACTTAGTCTTCCCTCCTCTGGGGAGGAACTCAAAGCAAAGCTCATCAGGGCTGCAAAACATTCTGTGAAGGAACAAAGCATTCGTGGTTAATGAACTGGTCCAGCAGGACTAGCTCGCTAATGGGAAACTGGTCCCCTCTAACATTCAGGTGAAAGATTTCCCCTGATCTCTTAGCCTCCTACTTTTTCCTTTTTAACAGAAGAAGGAAAACCTCTTTGATTACTATTAAGTACTTATGAGACCATGAAATCTCCTACCAGAATCATTATAATTCTGTGACACACAGAATTGGACCAATTGTTCTGTAATCAGCTAGGATTACACAAGGTACAGTCACTTTTCCCCCATCTCCCTTGGCTCAGGGTGTGTTTATTCCTTAAAACTCTATATATCTGAAACAGGGAATAGAAGAAAACATCAATGAGAGATTTGGCTTAAACATTTTTAGTATTTTACTTCTAGAATAAGTATGTGAGTGGCAGAACTTGGATCTTAGGCCTCACCAGGAATATTTATCTAGGAAAATAGACCAACCCTGCTTGCCTGTCCTGTGAGAGGAGCATGCATTGTTTCTTCTGTATAATTTATCTCACCCAGCTCTCCTGTTGCTATCTCTCCTTTTGGCTGCCCACTGATTAACTTGTCTAATGGGAGTCCCACAGGCTGTCCTATTTACCAGCGTTCCCCAACCTTTTTGGAATCAGGGACCAGTTTCGTGGAAGACAGTTTTTCCATAGACTGTGGGGGAGAGGTGGCTTTATAACCTGCCACCAGATGCAACTTAACTGTCACTTGCCACTCACTAGATAGGGTTTTGATATGAGTCTGCAAGTAATTGATTTGTTATGGTCTCTGTGCATCAAACCTCTCTGCTAATGATAATCTCTATTTGCAGCCACTCCCCGGCACTAGCATCACCGCCTCAGCTCCACCTCAGATCATCATTAGATTCTCATAAGGAGCGTGCAGCCCAGATCCCTTGCACGCTCAATTCACAGTAGGGTTTGTGCTCCTATGCTCCTATGAGAATTCAGTGCAGCTGCTGATCTGACAGGAGGCAGAGCTCAGCTGGTAATGCGAGTGATGGGAAGCAGCTGTAAACACAGATGAAGCTTCGCCCATCGGCCCACCTTCACCTCCTGCTGTGCTGCCCGGTTCCTAACAGGCCTCAGACCAATACCGCTGGGTGGTCCCCGGGGGATGGGAACCCCTGCTGTAGACTCTGCTCTTCCTTGTGTTGCACAGTCTCTTAAGATGCTTTGCCCTTTGATAATATTTCTAGGATAATATTGTCTTTTGGGAAATATCTCAATTCTCCATCACACATAGTTGATTTTATAAAGATCTGCATTTCTTGCATTCTTGTTGACTCTTTCCCTGGACTGTTTTTCTGCAACCTAATGAGCCATCAGCAAGCTCACTTCTTTTCCAGGATAATCGCAGCTGTGTCTTTGTCAGCATCAGGACCTCAGGTTTTGTTGTTTCTGGACTTGGATACCTCCAGGGTGCTGTGATTCACCAGCCTCATGTGTGAATCTCTTCTGTTACAATAATTTTAAACCATGGAGTTCACTACCCATTTCCTGGACACAAGCCTAGACCAGCACTAATTCTCACTGCTTTATATATGAATTCCAACTCTCACTGCCATACAGTGAAACAAAATGTTTTAATGTGTATCATAAACACTGGAAATAAAAGCATTAAAAATTTGATAGAAAACAGTCACCTTTCCTCTGAGGTTAAAGAAAACAGGTACTTCTATATCAAAAATTCATTCTCAGATTGGTATAAGAGATCAAATGTCCCATTCAAACTTATCAGTGGTGCCCTCACTTGTCAATTGTCATACTATTTCTTTTGTTTACTGCCCTTAGTCTTGGTAGTCATACTCAGGGAAATCCTCAGTCTTCACCCATTTTCTGATAACCATATGATAAATCTCTTTTGTATGATTTAGGATTTCCGTAGAGTGACAGCTGAGACTGGATCTCAGGTGTACTGATTTTCGGCCAAGTCTTTCTCATGCCAGGGGTATGTTAGAGATTACAGAAGATATTGGAAATAAAATGCAAGGACATCTCAATTTCTTACTTTGGCTGAAATGCAAACTAATGAGGAAGGAGATTTCTGATTAAAAAAAAAAGAAGATTGAAAAGAGATCAATCAGGCTGTGAGATGTTTCCACACCGAAATTTCACTTGACTTTGAATACTTGGTTTATAGGTTAAAGATTGCTTGTGATATTCCATTTCTATTATGTAATCAAAGGCTTAAATAAAATTTGGAGTACTTAGCAGATGTATCAAACATGTATAAGATATAAAAGGATCACATGATGTACACTGATGTAATTCAAGAATTGCAAATAAGAGGCAGGAAAATGGAGAGGAATCAATTAACAAACTGTCATAAATGGTGATGAATAATGTACAAAAAAGTTTTATAATATTCAGAAAAAAGTTAGATCTGGTTTGTATCAAATACAATATCACCATGAAACTCTAATAGTGTATCTCTTGAAGCACTTGTGACTTGAGAAAAGTTTAGTATGTGGAGTTTTGGGAAAACCCTGCATCGGAACGGAACAGAATCCTCATGAACACCCTGAGTTCCTGGATAAAGAAGATGCCCTCAGGGATTTTTCTTCATCTGTTAGGCCTAGGACTTAAGGACAGTTGAGAAGACAACAGTGCTCTGTCCTTTGAATGCGGATGGCCTCCTGGCTGTGTCCGTGTGGCAGAGCCTGTCCGTGAGCTGTGCTTGTCCCCAAACCAAGGCTGGTGGCAGCTGGATCAGCCAAACTGGCTGCTCCAGTTCAGTCTGCCGAGAGGATTCTCTTTTTTCAATGTTTTTGAAGGTCAGTCCAGAGAAGGTTTTGAGTTAGATATTTTCATGCCATCTAGGTGGTCCACTCACTGTTAGTGGGAAGGATGGCACATGAACAATGCCTTGTTTTTCCGTTGGTCACCACTCTGTATCTAGTGAGCATGGGGTGCATTTTCAAGCCATAATGGGCTGACCCTCCATTTTGTTCTGAGAGTCTTGATTAGCAAGTGGAGTCGTTGCCTTCAAGCCCACAGTCAAAACTGCACACCATTGGAATGGATTCTCATTCTGAGACCAGACCTGTGAATTCCCCACGTCAAATCTGCCCTCTGATTAATAACGCCTTGTTCAGAGCATAGAGAGATAGGAAACCATCGGCTGGTGTAGACAGACTGGGAGACACTTTTCCTTGATCCACCCTGGAGCAGTGTCCTTACTAGTGTAGCTTTGTCATTTTAGAGGAACATTTTAGGTAGTTTGCCTGCAGAGCCTGGCAACTAGTATTCTGGCTTTGGGTACAAATAAAGTTTAGGTTTCAGGGAGGCTTTTTATTGTTAAAAATACCACTTAAGCTTATTGGTGCTACATCTTTGACTATGTCAGAAAAGTTTTTTCTTAAGAAACATATACAGTTCTTCTGTTACGCCATTTCAGTTTTTAGGAGGATTAGCTGTGATCTAGTTTCTATAGAAAATGAAAATATACTCTAGCATTCTGTTATTTTCCTGCTAAACCTTCTAGAACATGCTAAATCTTCTAAGAAACTGAACAAGATAGTTTAAATATTAACTTCTCTCATAAAAATGATTGGGTTCTGTTCTAGATGCTTCCTATCTAATATTACTTTAGTCAGTTTCATATTTTAGGACTTGTCAGTTGCAAACCCTACTCCTGAAACAAATTTCTCCATTCACAAGTTTCAAGTAGGAAGAATACAATTCAAATATATTTATAGTGTTTGGTAAGCAAAGGGGGACATTTATTTCAAGGGTACAACATTGTTTCACAGAACCCAGGGACATGCCTGCATCTTTTTAAGAAAAAACAGAACTAATTCTCTCAGAGAGGAGAAAAAAATCCTCTTTCTTTGTCTCTCTTCGTCAGGAGCTCATGGTAAAGGTTACAGAAGTACAATCAGGGCCTCCCCAGAGGAAGAGGTAGACGTTTGAGTTTTCCTGATAATCTTCCCTGTGTTTACTCCTTTCAGTCATGCCAAGGTTTTCTGTGAAGGAGGTAATCAAATGATAGGGGGAGATATGAAAAGTTATTATAATTTTGGAGGTTATACAAGTTTCAAGAAGCAAAATTTTTAGTCAGGATGGACTGAGCATCGCTTAATTCCTAGGCATTAATTGTGCAGTGAAGCAAACAAAATTTTCAAAGATTCTTCCAGCCAAACATTTCTGTGTTCATTTACATTTTCCAAGGACCTGATAAATTATAATTATAGAGGCTGGGGAATGAGAAACAATTAACCTCACATGTTTGTTCATAAATAAATTTATAACACAGATCTTTATTTTATATTCAGATGAATAATTCAGTCAAATCTGTCTCAGTTTCTTCTCTTTGGATCAATTTATACAGATCATTTATTGGAACCTAAAGGAAAATGCCATAGTTTTCACTATTAAAATAATTGGATACTTTATATTATTATAACACCAAATTAGCTATTGTACCTGAGAAACGTTCTTGTTTTTTTCCCTAACATCGAATGCTATCTGTATTAGTCAGTTATCACTGCAATAATGCTGCATAATAAAAACCCAAATGCAGTGATTTATGACAAACTCATTTTTCCTTAGTGCCAGTCCCGCGGGTCAGCATGTGCCTTCCTGCTTTGGGATGCTGGCCTCTTGTGCCCATGCTGGAGTCAGTTAGGTCCGCTCCATCTGCTCTTCTATTCTTTATGGACCAACAGCCACCTAAGATTTATCCTTAGCTCAGGGAATTGCTGGAGTGAATGATAAGCAGAAATATGTGTTGTCTTCTGTGGCCTTTGCCTGGAACTAGGACATTCTGCTTTCTCCCACATTCCATGGCCAAGTATGTCATACCAATTCCAACATCAGTAGGGCAAAGAAATATACCCTACTTCTAGTGACAGAACTATGAAGTCATGGCGATGGGTGTGGCTGTATAAACCGACTTAAGTCAGGGAAGGTCGTGAAGGGTTGACAGCAATGATTCAGTACTGCTAAAGGAAGGGGAATCCTGCTGCTGACATTTAAAATATTGTCTATGTGCTTAATTTCCACCACATTGGTAGCAGTTCCATAACTGTGACATTGTTCTGTGAAAAATATTTACAGGGACTTAATAACATACATCTTTTTAAAAAAGATTTTATTTATTTTTTAGAGAGAGGGGAAGGGAAGGAGAAAAAGAGGGAGAGAAACATCAATGTGTGGTTGCCCCTCACAGGCCCCCATTTGGGGACCTGGCCCACAACCCAGGCCTGTGCCCTGACTGGGAATTGAACCATCAGCCCTTTGGTTTGCAAGCCCGAACTCAATCCACTGAGCTACACTAGCCAGAGTTAATAACATAAGTCTTTATAGGACTTTGTCTTCGGTCTTAACAGCTGCCTAGGATAATGCAAAGGAATGTGGAACCCTTACATAAACAGGAGCATGTGGATACAGATAGAAAATTAAATTGCAGGCCTGCTTTTAAAAAGTCAGTTTATCAAATGATTTTAAGTGTCTAATTATTCAATCAGTATAATGTGTCTACTCGCTTTATGTTCCTTCCAAAAGCCATTTTTTCATTTTCAAGGGAAATCATAGTTCTAATCCAACTTTTCTTTTAAATTGAGGAGTAAAAATTTTTAAAAAATAATAAGGAAGCCTTCCCTCGCTTACATGTGTATTCTAACTTGCTTCACTTCTCCTCCAATCAATGAAAGTCGGAGCATTATAACTTCAAATCTCACATTTTTTATTAAATAAGAATGTGGTATAAAAAATACTCACTGCTAAATAATACTAAGGTATTGTGAAAACATCATTGAATAATTAATAGTTCTTTTAAATACTCCAAAGTTTCTCAAATTATTTCAACTTCAAAAGGTGCATGAATAAAACTTTGTGTTTTAGTACCTATGTGTATACTATTATCTTGCATAGCACCAGAATAGCATAAAAGAATAAAACACATGGAAGCCACCTTTTAAAAATATGCGCATGATGATGATCAGGAGCACTGCAATGTAATTGTGAATACAATCTTTTTCTGACTTTTAATTTGGGGATAAGCACCAAGAATTATTCTGGAAAAATCACCTAAATTTAATTTAAACTATCTTATTTCTCATAAATGGAGCTTAATCAAGAGAGCATAGTGGAGAGCATGAGTGTAAGTTATAGACAGGTATGCATTTTATTCCTTGCAAGCTAAATTAAAAAAAATAAAATAGGAGACTATTTTGAGGCCAATAAGTTATATTTCAAGTTAGGAGATGTTTTACTACTTTTATTAATTTTTTTTTACTGAGATAAAGTAGTGAATACTAGGATATATACAATAAGACAAATTCTGCTCTTTAAAGTTAGGCCAAAATCATGTTGGGGCCAAGCAATGGGGATGCAAGAGGTAGAAGTAGTATGTACTTCTACTAAGCAGTATTTTGGTCCAGGTCAGTTGAATTCAATTTTGAGGGTATCTTTGGCATGCCAGACTCTTTTAAAGTGCAGTGGATCCAGAAAAGAACAATGCTTTGTTCAGAGACTTTTAAAAACAGTGATGATAATAAGTTGAAAAAACGGGTGGTTTTTATTTGACTGGAACACATTCAGTTTAACTATTTTAGTTAGGGACAAACAAAGCTACAAAATAGCTGTTCCAGAGTTGCTTTGCTAGATAAAATGTCATCTCCTGGGGAAGCAAGTTTCACAGATGAAAGCTCTTGACTGAAAGAGTTTTGACTTTCACTGTTCTACTTAATCCATGAGACAGAGCGAGGCAGTCTGTGTTTGCAGAGCTGTGACAATGAAGTGGAAAACAGAATATGTATAAAATATTGAGCCACCCAAAATTCCTATGACTTAAGCTAAATTGTCTTGGCTTGATATGTCTTATAATTTCTAAAGTTTTCATAAATGGAAATTATAAAATCAAGTAATTGTTATGTAATGAAATCAGTGCACTAGAACCAAAATAACCATAGATTCCAAAGTGAAATTCAGAAAATTTTCTGAAACTGATTTTCTAAAAATCGGCTTTATTTTATTAGCCCCAAACTTCCCACTAATGTCTTGCATTTATTATGAATTCAGTGTGATTTCCTACATCTTCTACTTCTGCAGATGTTGCCAGCCAAGTGCGAATGAGTGTTCCAAGTGAGGACTCCGAGGGTCTGCAAGCTTTTCAATAGTCAAAGAATTTCCAGTCCTGTCTGATGTCTCCTCCTTACAAAGGCAGAAAATAGGGCTGTTGTATTTTAGAAAAATTACGGGCCATAGGTTGAAGTTAACCTTAAGTAGAAGATAACACTAATCTTACATATCAGTGACTGGAATCTAGCCTTGATTTAAATATTCTCTATAAACAATTATACTTTGAATTTTATGGGTGTGTAAGTACCTCTAAATTGACAATTGCATGAAAGTCTAAAATTCTGAGATCCTTTATGATGTCTATAATCTTTAAAACTTACTGAATGTTCATATTTAATATTCCCGTTTGGAGCTGTTTACAACCTTTCTGAAAATCTGTGGTAGAAAATATGAAAAGTCACTTACCTCTGGCCGTGGACATTAACAGCTCTTCTTTCAGATCAGAAAAGCTCTGTCTTCTCATTATGCCCAAGTATCACCTTCCTGGAAAGGCCTTCCTTTAGTACTCCAAATGAAATATACCCCCCTCCCTACTAATCTCTGCCCCCTGTACCTGGCTTTATGTTTCTTCATATTGCTGGTAACTTCCATGTCCATTTGCTCGGTTCTCCCCATCGTGTCCCCCCTAGAATGACTCTGCATAGAAGCAGGGGCTTTTCTCTTTTTCCGTTTTATTCATTTCTATATCTTCACTGCCTAGAGCAGCACTCAGCACAATTAAGTGCTCAGTGAATTTTTTTTCAACAAATGAATAAACTTGGAAAGTAAATGAGGCTAGTTAACTGCTCAAACAAAATCTCAACTCATCCTTTGTCTTGAACATGGTAGCTTTCATTAAGGACTGAAGAGAGGTAATTTAGGGTTTTCGAGTCTACTTGATTGAATTCTATGAGGGAAAAATATGCTATGAAGGTGCCTGAGAATTCAGAAAGTTATAAATACCTTGACATATATCTCAGAATAAGGCTCTACTTTATTAAAAAATTACCTTTATGTGAATTAGGACAGTGATACACACATGTATGTACATTGTATAAATATTGCCTTAAAAAGTACATATTGGATATTTTACTAACTAAATTTATAGTAATTTATTTCCTTAAACTTCTCTAATATTTATTTCTGTTATCCTTTCATTCTTGCACAAACTGAACTTTTTACATTGTGTGTTAAATTGATCTAATATGAAATCCAGTTTAATTATTAAATTTAGTTCAATATTTAATATGGTTTAATAAAAGTGATCTTGCATATAATGTATGTATTTAATTGATATATTTAGGACAGGATAATTTTGAATAGGTTAAATATTTAATGTAGAGTAATTTTTTAAATTATTCAGGATTAAAAATAGAATAGATCTATATTATCAAAGTAGCGAGCAGATAAATGTCATGATTTAATAAATTTCTGCTCACATTTGTGAGATGCTGCCATTGCTTAATTTCTGATCACCAGTCTGTCTCTGCCTATGTTCCGATGACTAGGAACCCTATTTTACTGAAAAGGAAAGGAATGAAAGGTCTTCAATATCATAAAATCTTTTTTCCCTCTCTTTGAGATACCAAATACAAAAGGCATTTTACCTACTCCTTTTTACTTACTTTTAATCATTCTAATTCTTATTAATACATCATGATTATTGTTGTTTCTTTTAAAATTTTAGATACTGGGCAGGGCAAAAGTAGGTTTACAGTAGTGATTATAGAAAATAATATAAAATTAATAAATAGTAGTACAAGAATAAACTTTCCCACACTCACCACTGCA
Organism: Carollia perspicillata; assembly: GCA_004027735.1. Taxonomy (NCBI): domain Eukaryota; kingdom Metazoa; phylum Chordata; class Mammalia; order Chiroptera; family Phyllostomidae; genus Carollia; species Carollia perspicillata. The sequence continues at coordinate 7,110 of PVKM010000304.1, read as the reverse complement.
AGCCTCCTTTTGCCCCACCCTGTATTAACAAGAAGTTACCACTTTCTCCTCCTTTCCAAATGCTAAATTACACATCTTCCAGAATTGCTTGGTGTCAGTTTCCTAGCCACAATTCAGACTCCATTCTAGTAATTTTTACATAGAAGCTTTCTTTAAAGTCCACAAATAATTGCTGATTGGTTTAATGTCTTATTTGATTGCTTTCCTTTCTGGTCCTCCCATCCTGGCTTTAGTCCAAATTTTATCTTCACAATTCCCTCTGGACTGCTAAGCAGTCTTGCCCCAGGGACTCTTCTTGCTGGTTTAAGTAGGCAGTTACTTTGTTCAAGCCCACCTGGCAAGACTAATAGTGGCTTCTGGGAATAACAATGGCTTTTGGGCATGTGGATGGCCTCTGGGAATTGAGGATAAGATCAAAATGTCCAACAAGAAACTGAGACCCTTAGTCCTACAGCCACAAGGACACACATCCTGTCAACAACCTGAATGAGTTTGGGAGCAGATTCTCTACCGGTCTAGTCTCCAGATGAGAATGCAGCCTAGCTGACAGCTGGTTGCAGCCTTGTAAGACTGAGCAGAGAGCCCAGTTATGCTGTTCCTAGAGTCCTGATGCACAGACACTGAGATTATAAATGAGTATTATTATTTTTAAATATTTTAGTTGTTTATTTTTAGAGATGGAAAGGGAGGGAGAAGGAGAAAGACAGAAACATCAGTGTGTGGTCCTCTCACATGTCCCCCACTGGGGACCTGACCCACCGCCTAGGCATGTGCCCTAGAGCGAGAATCGAACCAGTGAGCCTTCGGTTCACAGGCCGGCACTCCATCCACTGAGGTGCACCAGCCAGGACGAAGTGTGTATTATTTTAAGCTGCTGGTTGTATGGTGATTTATCATGCAGCAACACATAACTAATAGAGTTGAATAAACCAAATAAGTTAGTCCAGGAAAAATAATCTGAATATCATTATATTCCTCAACTTATACTTTAGGTCCACTCCTTAAAAAGCTACTTATTTTAACGTTAGACCACTTACTCTTCCCTAACCATGAGGTGTTTAGTCACAGTTCTGCATCTGTGTTCCTAAGGTTTTTGTTATACAGTTTTCAAAAGTGGGTGGACAATTACTCTTTATTGTAGGCTAGGCATGGCAGGTAGATAGTTATGTGCAGAGACATGAGATTACATAAGATTATTTCACAACTTGGAAAAGTTTTTCTTTTATATTCTCGGCATCTATTTTAGTATGCTTGGGCTGTCATAACAAATATCATAGACGGGGTGGCTTAGATAACCAAAGTTTACTTTCTCACAGTTTTGGCTGAAAGTTCAAGATCAAGATTCCAGTATAGTCCGGTTCTGGTGAGAACTCTCTTCCTGGCTTCAGATGACTGCCTTCTTGCTGTGTCTTCACATGTCAGAGAGAAAGAGCACAAGCTCTATGTGTCTTTTCCCATAAGGAAACTAATTTGATCGTGAGGTCCTTACCCTCATGACCTAAACCTCACTACCTCCCGAAAGCTCCATCCAAATATCACATTGGGGGTACGGTTTTGTCATATGAATTTTGAGTAGACATGAGTCAGATTACATCACTCCTTTGTTATTTCTTCAAACAAGTATCTAGTTTGCCTCAATACCTGTGATAAATTTACATTTTAGTAACGGCTAAAGGCCTGGTCTGAACCCAACTGTTTAGTGTCTTTGGTAACAATAAGAGATAAGTAAAATATGACAATTTTATCTGTTTTCAACATATCTGTTTTTTTTATTTCACCTTCTCTTTGTGTCAGATATACTGGTATTTCATTTATGGAGGTCCCGCAAAGTTTTCTTTTTAGGTAAATTCACTTAATATTTTATAAACCCTGAGAAATATGTAGAAAAATATGAAGTAGCTATTAACATAGGTCTCAGATGTGGGTCATGATGACTACACTTTGGGAAACATCATCATTTGCACTCAGTCCCTCCTTCCCGATTGTTCTTAAGATCTAGCTCATATATGCCCTATCCTGAACGCCTTTCACACCCGGCCTTAATTAGTCACACCTCAGTGCTCCCATAGAACACAGCTCAAAATATTATCAGAACATATCAATGTTTCAGAATGTTTTCTTAATTTATTATAAATTCTTTGTAGACAAGCAAGACCTCGTCTCATTAAAAAAATATATGTTCAGCATTGGGCACAGTGTCTTGAAAGTGTGATCATCTAAAACAAAATACTGCTATTCTACACAGGATGTAACGCTGGCCAATGTAATGCTTACATCATCAATAAGACCCCTTACCTGCACCCTCTGACCTTAAAATAAAATCACCTAAGTGAATCTTATTGGTAAATACATAACAGAAGAAAAACAAGACATAATTAAATAGGAGTGCATGACAGATGACAAAATTATATTAAATATTGTCACTTGACATCACTTAACTTCACTGTTTTCTTTAACCTTTACAACTAAATAATTTCCCTTACTTTTTAAGAACTTCAGTTACAAAGCAAAACAGGAAGCATTACAGATGAGAAACGTTTAGCAAGTGGATGAAGCTGTTTCCTTGTCACAAATCATTTCCTCTGTAATAAATTAAAAAACTTCTCAAGATTTATTACCTTTTAATTTAATTTATCAACCACTTTTTGTGTTCCTACTAGGTGTAAAAAAATACCAGGTTCTTTAAAATTGTTGATATAGCCCTGGCTGGTGTAGCTCAGTGGATTGAACGTGGGCCTGTGAACCAGAGGGTCATTGGTTCAATTCCCAGTCAGGGCGCATGCCTGGGTTGCAGGCCAGTTCTCAGCAGGGGACACAAGAGAGGCAACACACACTGATGTTTCTCTCCCTCTCTTTCTCCTTCCTTTCCCTCTCCCTAAAAATAAATAAATAAAATATTTTTTAAAAAGTTATTGATATATTACATAGTAGTAGCTGATGAAGAATAACTGACATAGGAAACTAACTGAAGAATAATTGGCATGGGAAAAAAATTAAGACATATAATGGTATTTCCCTATCCTTTTCCTTATTATTATCCTTATAAAACTATTTATTAGTGACACTTATCTAATATGTTGATCACAATATATGTTGAGTGTACTTCTTCTTTTTCTTTCTTTTTTTCTTTCCAATAAAGTCCTATAAGTAAATAACAAATAATGTCCAATAACAGGAAAAATTTTTAACTGTCTTGTTACTTCTCAAAGGAAAGTAAAGGAAATGATGTATTTTTTTCATTTACACCAAATATGTGTCTATATGATATCAAATATTTGGATACAATTTATAGAAAAAATTAAGTATGTAAGTCAACATGTTTTCCAATACTTCAAAGCAGAATGTTATCTAAATAAATTCAGTGTTCAGGTTATTCTATGCAGTGCAATGATTTGGCTACAGTAGGTATTTGGGGAGGAGAAACTATTTGTGCATACCATGTAAAAATCAATAGGATGGAAGAAAATCTGCTTATATCCAAATACTTTACTTGAACAAATACCTTAATCAAGGAAAAATATTAAAATTCCAGCTATATTTTTAAAATTTTGAGACCAGATATTTTGAACCTAAATTCTTCCTTTTTTTTCTAGATCCTGCATTCTTGAATTTTTGTCTTTAGGTTTTGTGATCAAGACACACTGAATTGATTCCTTCCATGTTGAGAGAAAATGTGGTAGCATTTCTGACATTATGGTCAGTATTTAAGAACAATAATTCAAAAATTGTCATGCTATGATTGGCTTAGCCACAATTTGCATTTGAGAATATTATGGATGCAGATGGAATAAAAAAGCTGCAGATCTTCTCCAGTATAATCAATGCGAGGGGAATTGCTGTAGAAATAGTAGTATTTAAAAGTACTTAGCTTGAGTAATGAAATTAAATTATTGTATTGTTGCTCTGTAATGAGAAAGGGAATTTTTTCCCCTTGGTATTATAGATCTATGTGGAAACAAAGGGCAAAATAAGTGAGAAATGTGCTTCGATTGACCCTGGCAGGGAGACGTTATTTCGCATGTCGGGAGAGGTTTGAAACTCATTTGCCATGCATTTCCTGTTATTGCATTTTAATTAGAGTGAGTACACATATGCTGACGGCGCATGAGATCATATTTGTTAAATGGACCTCAACTTATGCTGCACTCATCAGAAGGCTTTCGGGATTCCACAACACGTAGTCTTTGTTATGCTCACAAAATAAAGGACGGCTCTCTTAGGCATTATTTCAAGGATAAGGATAAGAGCTAAGGAAGCAGATTTAAAAAATTTAAATGATTAGAAAGGAAGTCGACCTAAACGTTCTTTTGAAAGGGAAAGCAGATAGGTTAAATAACTTCCAAGGGCAATAAATCACAATAGTCATTTGATGGTAGATATCTTAATATCTACGTAAATAGATGCAAACATCACATAGTAGAAAATGTCATTCAGGAAACATGTATTTACTAAAGTGAACTGAGTTTCAGTTTCTGAGAGAATTAAGCTGATGCGATTGAAGTTGAAGATTAAATCTCTGTGTGGACAGAGCAGTTGGCCCTGCTCTGTTCGAAGGCCACACACTGTCCTGTTATCCCCAAGTAACATCCACCTCTGTGCATAATTGCTCACGAAATAAGCATCTAAAACTAGGCCCTCGTCCTGGAATAAACAGCTCAAGGGTGTTGCTTATTGATGGAGCCTGCTTAGTGTTCCTTGATTGATAGGTCAGGAGAATTATTTTTTTACATGTGAATTGTTAAACGTTTTTGTTCCCACTTTCAGTCATGTCATAGAAAAAGGATATGCCATGAGTCCAGAATTATACCAAGGGTGGTGGTGTTGGTGGTGGTATATTCTTTTTGGTTTTTATCATGAACTATTTTAGGTATTCAGAAGGTATAAGGAGTGATTCAGTGAACATCTATGTACTTCTCACATAGGTTAAGACAAAATATACTACAAACGCAGTTACAGCTCTTTAAAATCATACTCCTCTCCGTACTTCTCCAGAAAAAAATAGCTATTCTGAATTTTATATTTATTATTCCTAAACATTTATTTACTCCTGGTACTACATAAATGCATTGACAAATAATAAACAAGCCATATTATTTTAAAATTTTATTAAAATTTATGTCATACTTTATTTTCTTTCTGAAGTTCCCTCTGTGTTTATTAGTTTGCCTATGTGTTATTCCTGATTCATACAGCTCTGATTTGCAGTGGTATATGTTATACCGTTGTATGCTTATTTCAGATGTAATTTATTCATTTGTTCCATCATGGATATTTAGTTTTTCATTGCCCACATCCAGCTTTTCATTGTTATAAACAAGGCTCAGGGTGTCTTACCTGTAGTAGAACCACCTCTGAGCTGGTTATTCCTTTGGCCACTTCAGAGACAGTCCTGGCCCTGCTCTGTGTCTGGCAGGCTCGGCTTCTACCAGCTGCGTTGATTCGCTCCCTTTTCTCTGGCTTCTCAACAGGTTTGGCCAATGGGAGGCACTAGCTTGAAAAGGCAAGAGTGAGTAGGTTAGGGATTTTAAAAAGTTATCTAATTTAAATATATCATTAAATGTGCAAATCATAAATATACAGCTTGATGGATTTTACAAGATGAACACACCTTGGTAATCATTCTCCGGATCAAGATAAGAAGAGTATCAGCATCCCCAAATCCCTCCTAGCCATGACTCACCAAAGGCAAGTCTTATTCTCACTTTTGTCATTATAGTTTTGCTTTAATTGTTTATCTTAAACTATTATTTCACCTGCCTCTAGCATTTTGTTCTCATTTTAAAATTGTCATAATATACCGATGGAGTTTTTGTTAAGACTATCATACAATAAGGCTAAAATCTAGTAGGTATTATTTTTTAACCCTGAGGTCCACTCATTCCTTAATTAGTTAAGGAGGGCCTGTAATCTGCAACAGGACAACTACTGTCGGACACCCACACAATTGAAAGCCAGATTTTTGTGTATAAGCAAAAAGTGTGTGAATAGAATAGAAATCAACACCTGCTTTTTCTGAGTGGCTGTCTGCTTTGCTATCTTTGTATTTCTTTTTTAACATAAAGGTATATAAACTGCATTGCAATTCATTTTGATAATCAGAAGTTTATTGATTCTAAGTATGATTTTATGAGTAGCTCTATATTTATTTAGTGATGGTTAGGACCTTTAAAAAATCTATTTTGATAAACTACTATAATGATAAAATATGCTATTGTTAACCATCTTGAATATTGAATTTTTCGAAAGAAAATGTGTTTTTAGTCCAAAATTTTCTAGTCCATATTCTGCTTTATTTTTCAATTTGAACACATTTTAATGAGATTTTTATAATGCAAAATTTATTTGAACACAAATACCATATTAGAAATGGTATTGAGGAGAGACTCTTTCCTTGTTTAGCCCCATTTCTAAGATTTATAGTATATAAAAGTACTTACCTTCATATCCAAAAGAAAAGAAAAATGCTCGGTGCATAATACTCAATGAATATAATTTTACAGTGACTATTCCTTACTTTTTCAGCCTTCCCACCACCTTCAGTCTTCTTTCTAACGCTAGGGAAATAACTGCATTATGATCTTACTTGTCCATGTAAAAGCAAGAGAGCCTGCTTCACTGGCCTCCTCTGCTGCTGGGCACAGACTTGACCAATCAAGCACATCCACGTAAGACTCTGTCAGGCAGTGAGCTGGACAGGAGGAGCTACTGTGCAGTTTGTGGTCGGAACCATCCTGAGTTGGGGCACACAATTTCAAGTGCCTTTGGTGTTGGAGTGGGCAGTGTTGTTGTTGCCAACAGCAGTGAGGGTGGAACATGCCACTGAGCAACAGCCAGCCTGACTCTCTGGCCCTCCCAAGATTCGGTGAGGTTCCTAATATCTTTCTACAGACTCTTCTCGTTAAGCTGACCAGAGAGGACTCAGTGCAGTAACTCAGAATTTTGACATACAATACTGAATAAATAGATCCTCACTCTTCTCAAAGTAAAAAAAGAGATTTCCTCAAACATTTCATCATTTTTAAATAAGTAACTAGATATTCCTCTAGATAATCAAGATTTAGAGAACCAAATTTAAAATAATTGTAAGAGCTTAGGCACTGTATGATAAGG
>PVKM010000303.1:67659-118830 GCA_004027735.1 Carollia perspicillata | reverse complement strand
TTTTCCCTGACATTCCCTCCCCTCTCCCCTCTGGATACTATCATCCCCTTTTCTATTTCAATGTCTTTGGCTATATTTTGCTTGCTTGTTTGTTTAGTTGCTTAGGTTCCTGTTAAAGGTGAGATCATATGGTATTTGTCCTTTACTGCCTGGCTTATTTCACTTAGCATAATGCTTTCCAGTTACATCCATGCCGTTGCATAGGGTAGGGGCTCCTTTTTTCTTTCTGCCACATAGAATTCCATTGTATATATGTACCATAGTTTTTTGATCCATTCATTTACTGATGGGTACCTAGGTTGCTTCTAACACTTGGCTATTGTAAATTGTGCTGCTATGAACATTGGGGTGCATAGGTTCTTTTGGAATGGTGGTTCAGGGTTCTTGGGATATAATCCCAGCAGGGCAATTGCTGGGTCAAAAGGCAGTTCCATTTTTAGTTTTCTGAGAAAATTCCATACTGTTTTCCATAGTGGTTGTACCAGTCTGCAATCCCACCAACAGTGAACTAGGGATGAAATGCCTTTTAGTTTCTATCCCCACCATCCCAAGGCTGGAACATGGTGGTCATTGATGGTGCTAAGGCATCAGCACCCTAGGAAAGGTGAAGCAGTAATACAGAAAGTCCCTGGGTTCTTGAATAATCCCCGGAGTAAGACTTTATTACTGATCAGGACTATCACCTTTGACTTGTCTACGGGAGAGAAATAAACCACAGATTCTATTTAAACCACTACCATTTTGTTCAAGTATCTCTAACAATATTCTAACTTGTACAGATGCCAAGTCAACAAGTAAAACGTGGGTGATGTTCAGCCTTTGCCCTATCAGCATGGTATCTTACCAGGAAACCACCACATGATAAGAATAGAAATTAACTTCTTTTACCTGTTAAGTTTATCTTAAAATTCTTTAAAAAGAAATGGAAATTCAACATAAATCATAGTTATGAATAGCTCACGATTTGGAATTTCCTCTATTTCTAATTAGTGTATGTAATGACTGATGATTTTGTAGACTAAGAACCACAGACTAAATGAAACATTCTGATATATCATTAACTAGTGTAGGCTCTATTTCTCTTTTGCTCACCTGAATTAAGTGTAGATATATAAATACTCTGATTGTTTTAATAGGAACATCTGAAGTTGTACAACTTATTTGTCACTTTTATCATGGTACTAACTGAATTACAGAAGGTTATTGCTACATATCTGGTTTTGGAGATAATGTACTGGATCCATGAAATACAGGTACATATGGATTATTTAGATGAGAATAAAGGTTCTAAAGCCACGAATATGTTTTTAGTTATACTGTTCCTTTATACTTATATATACCCAGAAACATGCTGATCTTCTCCTAAGGTAGCTCATTCTCCTATACTAAATATAAAAATCTAAAATATTTGCAAATCATAGTAATGACAAAGCCAGGTTCTCACATTAGAGAGAACAAGCTGAGGGTGCAGGGACGGTGGTGATACAGGAATCCGAGGGTCTTTCAGTCTGTGGCGTTGCTGGCATGCACAGCCTAACCCTACCATTACTTTTCCTGAGTGTCTCCCCTTTGTTTTCACACTGCTTTCCCAAATGTCTTTTTAACAGGATATTAACCACATCATGCCAATATATGACCTCTAAAACAGGTGCTGGGAGAGCTCAGAGGAAGCAGCCGCTCCTCTTGCTACTTCCGCAGCAGCACTCCTGGTTGGAGGAATATCCGGCAGGTGACTTGGGCAAACATATTCTTTTTGATAAAGGGCATTTCTTCTTTTCTAGGTTCAGCTAGCTTTCAGCATATATCTACCATGTGTCTCGCTGTTCTAGTAAGTTTTCTTTCCTATACATTTGTTCATTTAATCCTGTGAACTTGCCTTTCAAACTGAACCCAGGAAGCTTCCAAATGCCTACTAAGTTTATTATAACTCATGGAGAAGTGGATATAATTTGGTTTCAGGTGCTTAAATAGATTTTTACAATTAATAAAAAAAGATTCGATAAGTGAGGAATGATTTGAAAAATGTCAACTGAAAAATAAAAGTGTGTGCAATTTAAAACACTCCCATTACTAGAAATCACTGGTACTATAGACCAATATGTCAGTATAACAGACCAATATGTGAGTTTAAAATCTGTATCTTCCATGTGGCAGGGAAAGAAAACTAATATTCTTCAAGTCTCCCTTTTCAGGAAGACATCTTAAGGTAACAAGTGAGCACATGATTAAAAATTACCTGAAGTATCACTTGCTGTGGTTGATAACTATTAGTGATCCTTTTAGCTGTCACTAACAGTAGTGATAAAGGCCATTATAAACACTAAGCACTGAAGAAGGTGTCATTATAGACTTTATTCATCCCAGGCAGGCATCTATCAAAGGACAGATGATAATGATCCCTTTAGAAAGGTTAGTTGGGATATTTTCAGAAGCATCACAGAAGTGGTTCAGCATTTATTAACTACTTCATTAGGGGGAATGCTATAGGGAGATCACATTTCTCTGAAGAAGGTGCCAAGAACATATTAGCTGCTGGTTTGAGAGCCTTCAGGTGTTCTTCATAACTATTTTTAGAAAACAATTGTAGCATTTATCAAACAACAAAGAGAAAATACTATAAATGTTGGAACTTAGAATTCAAGAACTAAAGAAATTTAATAGATGGGAATTGGAGGAAGGAAGTATAAATTGTGGAAAAAATACCAATTTGAGTAAAATAAATAAGGCATGCCTGTATTCGAGAGGACTAAAAGATAACAGTACTTAAGATAATTGATAATAAAACATAGTAAAGATTATGAGTTTTAATACGTTTCTAGACTATGATCTATGTTATTATAGTAATATATATTTTTTGAAGCATAACAATGAAAACTTTTTAAGAAAAGTAATTTTCTTGGTTTTATTCCCAGGAGTTTCTATATGTTATATCATAAAAATAGACACTAAGATACATTTTTAAAAATCACTGTCAGTATATATGTAAACTTTATATTGTTTTTAATTGCTTCGGAAGTCTAAATAATCTTTTTTTTTCATTTGCAAATACTTTCAGTAAAGTAAGTACAAAAAAAAAAAAGAAATGTGGTCCTATGCATTTTTACCATTTTGAAAAGCACAAGAAATGCAATGCAAAAGGAGCATAACTTTCTAAAGCTAGAATGAACTGTTTATGGTTTGTAGAGTTCATAAAATGCTGGCCATACGCAGCCTTCAGTTTAAGGAGTTTCTGCTCTAATTAATGCATATGGGCAGAACACAGCTCTCTGTTCAACCTCACCCAAGCTTGACATAAAAAGACTACTCACCACCGGTGATGGGGAAAGTGCAATGTTGCCTATCGATGCCTTCAGTTCATCTACAGTTGCAGCATTCTTAAGAATGTCTTTAGATTGCAATGGCTTAATCTTGATATTAAATTTCTTGTGTGATTCTTCTTCTTCTTCTGATTCACTTGAAGAATAAAAGTGCTTTCCTTTGGTAGGTAGAACACAGTTAAAGATACATAACTCTTTTTTCTACTGTAGGGCAATGATGAATATAAGACAAGAGTGATTACACCTAGAGGCAGCAAAAATATCCTTCAGGGGGCACCAAATCAAAAAAAAACCAAAAAACAAAAAACAAATAAAAGAGTAAATCAGACCAGGGTTAGAATTTATTCACCTTTTCTTGGAACATGATTAAGGATGGTGAATTTCAAGGAGCAATAGTTATAATGTGCTACACTTTTGCTGCAGTTGGATATTTGGTGTGTCACACTCAGTACACACATTGACAAGCCCTCTACAGGGAGAGGAAAGTCATCCTAATGGACGATTTGCCTTTTAAGTGCTTCAGAGGGTGACCTGTTCTGCCCAGAGATGATTTGTGGGGAAAGCACAAGTCACAGCTATTTGCCAGTCATGAAAAATGACACCCCCAAATCAGGCCTTCGCAGACAACCCAGTATCCACAATTTAGACCATGTTTTTCAGCACATTTTTCTCTCTTCCCTTCCTCTCTTCTATGAATAGATCAAGGCCAAATGCCCGCTTGTTGGTGATCAGGCTGTTCTCTGTGCTGTTTATTCATTGCTAATACTATAGAACAGGATTTGGGAAGCTTGGGTTATTTCAACACCTTTTTAAAACCTGAATTTATAATACTGCTTTAGGAGACAAAATAAAGATTAAAAGAAAAAAAAAATAAAGAAAGGATATAGCCAGGTTCCTCAGGTCTGATGCTGTAGCCTTCTTCATCCAGCTCAGGTGAGTTCTGTAAAATACAAGTGCGCATAATGCAATTATTATCCTGAGAATAATCAAGGAATTACTCATTTTCCTTCTAGAGCATTCTACTTAAAGATATAAATATGTCTCTTAATTTTGGAGGTAAGGATTTTAATTTTTTGAATTGAATGCTCAGCAGTATATGTTTAGATAGTTACTCAAAGAAACTTGGGGAGTCTTACTACTGGGAAAACAAACTAGGAATCAACAATGGTCAATGAAAGGAAACATTCAGAGAATTTATCATGCATTTTCTGTAAGCAAAGGATTGTGATAAGCAACATGAAGGGATATAAAATGAAAATTATTTGTCCTTTGGAAAGTTGAAATGTATTTTGGGAGGCAGAAAGTAAAAAACAAAAACAAAACAAGACATCAGTGATAGGAGTCTGAAGGAAGAGGAAATTAGTGAGATTGAAAGAATCGGGGATCTGCATGTGCCTTTTGGGATAGAGGGAGAAGGCAGATGGGGCTCACTAGTGAGGGAGAGCCTGTATTGAGACCCCACGGCAGAAACCGACAGTATTATTCAGATGGCGTGACTGGACAGTGGAAGGCAATGGGAAATAAGACCATGGGTGGCCAACAGGCTGGGGGGAGATTTCAGACTTGGTGTTGCTATTGCAGCTTCTCAGTCAGGGGAGGACAAGCTGAAAGAAGCATCTTAAGTTGTTTAGGAAGTACACTTCAGGATAGACTAGGCATAGAAGAAATGGAGAAGGGAGAACTAATTCAAAATACTTGCATTATGCCAGTAAGACGTGCTAAAAATATAGACAAAGTTGGTGGTGGTGGGAAGGGATGAATCAAGGACATTTGGAAGGACAAATTGTTAGTTCTTATTAACAGATCTATCACAGGAGAAAAAGGAGAGGGAAGGGTCAATAAAACTCCAAAGTTTCTACCCTCAAATCCTAGGAGATTGCTGGTACTCCTGGATGAACTAATTGTAACAGTAGACAACTAACATTTTTAGGAAAAAGACAGGAAAGATAAAAGACAGTGTGCATGATTAGAATTAGTTATCATATTTTAGTTCCTATTATAAACACTATGACCTACATTTTATTTCACTGAACCTTCATAACAATCATATATGGAAAGAATTATTCTATTCACCAAGAAGGAAATTAAGAGAAATCAGATGCTATCTTTCAAGGAATCTACCCAGCGAATGGCAGACCTACTCCTTGACCTCAGGTATTTGAGACAAAACCCTACATGGAGAAAGGGAGGGTGGGAAGAAGGTGAAGAAGAGTTCAAGGGTGGCCCTCTTTAAGGTGAAGTAATAGGCCTGAAAGTTAGAGAGAACAGAGCTGGAGGGAGAGATTTTGGAGTCATGGAAGCAATAAAAGTGCCATGACCCTGGGGAGAGAAGAAGGCCTGAATGCATAGAAAAGCCACCTTTGTTTATTTTATAGTTTCCGTCTTGTCCTTCTTCAATACTCAGTTTACTTCTTTTTTCTTTTCAAATACAAGTGCATTAAGGTCACTTCCCTGCTAAAAACTTGTCCCTGGCTTCTCACTGCATTCAGAATAAAAGCCTGGTGCCTGGATGTAGCCCACCAGCCTCTGCCGTGGCTCCTGATCCTCTCTCTAGGCTTCGGCCTGAGATTCTCTTCCCTGATCCCTCTCAGCCACAAGGTCTTCTACCCACTGTTAACTTTCATGATTTGAATGCTGCAAGTTCTCCACCCCCCCTCATTTCAGAGTCCTCATAAATGTTATTCTCTCTGCCTGGAATTCCCTTCCCTCAAATGGTCAGCCAGTCAACCCCAGATTATACTTCAGGGCTTTGCTTAAAGGTCATATCCTCCCTGCCAAAAGCAAGGTGATATCATGTATTAAGAATAAAACTCTGAGGCTTCCGGCCAAGATGGAGGCATAGGTAGATACTCTGTGCCTGTGCCTCCTTGCACAACCAAAATTAAGGACAACAAAAATTTAGAAACAAACAAACAAAAAAAACAATGAAAACAGACAGAAAATTGAACTGTGTGGAAGTCCGACAACCCTTCATCCAGACTGGTAAGAGGGGCAGTGTTGGCAGCGGGTGGAGAGGGGTCACGGTAGGAAAAGGTGGTGGCTGGCAACCTGGGCTCATAGGCAGCAGTTGGCAGACCCTGGGAGCAGGGTGGCAATGAGCAGGCCCAGTGAGGCGTGCAAGGTGGCTGGCTGACCACGGTCACACATTCGCACACAGATAAACCAGATGAAAATGTGCAGCGAGACAGACCGAGCAACCCAGGGCCCTGGTGCCGGGAAATAAAGCCTAAAAGCACCGACTGAAAACATTTGTGGGGGTTGAAGTGCCGGGAGAGACTCCCAGCCTCACAGGAGAGTTTGTTGAAGAGACCCACAGGGTCCTAGAATGTACACAAGCCCACCCACATGGGAATCCATACCAGAAAGGCCCAGTTTGCTTGGGCGAAGCAGCAGAAGGGACTGAAATCAGAGAAAGCACAGAGCAAGTGGCATTGTTCCCTCTCTGACCCCCCCCCCACACACACACATACAGCATCACAACCCAGCATGAGTTGCCCCTCCCTGGTGAACACCTAAGGCTCTGCCCCTCGTACATGACAGGAGAGACAAGACAAAAAAAATGGCCCAAACAGGAGAACAGATCAAAGTTCCACAGCAAATACAACTAAGTGATGAACAGATAGCCAACCTATCAGATGCATAGTTCAAAGCACCGGTGATCAGGATGCTCACAGAATTGGTTGACTTTGGTCGCAAATTAGATGAACAAATGAAGGCTACAATAAGTGAAATGAAGGAAAATGCACAGGGAACCAATAGTGATGGGAAGAAAACTGAGACTCAAATCAATGGAGTGGACCAGAAGGAAGAAAGAAACAACCAAACAGAAAAAAATGAAGAAACAAGAATTCAAAACAATGAGGACAGGTGTAGGAACCTCCAGGACATCCTTAACTGTTCCAACATCCTAATTATAGGGGTACCAGAAGGGGAGAGGAAGAGCAACAAGTGGAAAGTTATTTGAACAAATAATAAAAGAGAACTTCCCCAATCTGGCAAAGGAAATCGACTTCCAGGAAGTCCAGGAAGCTCAGAGAGTCCCAAAGAAAGTGGACCCAAGGAGGAACACACCAAGGAACATCATAATTACATTAGCTAAGATAAAAATGAAGAGAGAATCCTAGAAGCAGCAAGAGATAAAGAGACAGTAACCTACAAAGGAGTTCTCATCAGACTGTCAGCTGATTTCTCAAAAGAGACCCTGCAGGCAAGAAGGGGCTGGAAAAAAGTATTCCAAGTCATGAAAGGCATGGACCAATATCCAAGATTGCTCTATCCAGCAAAGCTTTCATTTAGAATGGAAGGGCAGATAAAGTGCTTCTCAGATAAGGTCAAGTTAAAGGAGTTCATCATCACCAAGCCCTTATTATATGAAAAGTTAAAGGGACTTATCTAAGAAAAAGAAGATAAAAATATGAACAGTTAGAAGATAAAAAAATATGAACAGTTAAAAGACAGCAAACTCAGTTATTAATAACAACACCTAAAACAAAAGCAAACTAAGCAAACAACTAGAACAGGAACAGAACCACAGAAATGGAGACCACATGGAGGGTTAGCAACAGGGCAGTAGGAGGAGGAGAGAGGGGGAAAAGGTAATGGAATTAGTAGCATAGATGATAGGTAGAAAATAGACAGGGGAGGGCAAGAATAGTATGGGAAATGTAGAAGCTAAAGAACTTATGACACATGGACATGAACTAAAGGGGGGAATGTGGGTGGGAGGAGGTGTGCAAGGTGGAGGGGAATGAAGGGGGAAATGGGACAACTGTAATAGCATGGTCAATGAAATACATTTTTTAAAAAAGAATAAAACTCTTCTTATTACTTAGAGGGGTTACTTCTTATTACTTGCATATAATTACTAACTGTATCTAATGTATTAATAATTATAATAGCAGTTCCTATGTGGTCTTATTAGTTTTTAGGAATAAAGAAATTTGAGGCAAGTTATGCTTTAATTGAGCACTTACATGTTGACCAGGGACAGCACTGGGGTTTAGAGTGTGTGTGCTAGATGCGGGGGTAGTAAGTGCAGAAGTACTTGGTGAGTAATTTGGTATTTTACTTATCTTACTTCTTGTTTGCTTAGAGTACCACTTAAGGCATACTTAAGAATTCTAGAAAATTATAACAAGAGTCTTTGTAGGTAAAAAGAATTAATTTAAAAAAAACTACCTTTTCTTAATATCTCACGGCTTCTCTTACAACATTATTTGTGAGCAAATAATTAGTTCATTAAATCCTTGCAACAATGCTACAAAGTAACTACTGACTTAATTTTTGCTGGCTAAGCAAATAACTATCCCAAAGCCACACGCAGCTGACTTGTGGAGGGGCCAGATCTTGAACTCATGGGGCCAGATCTTGAACTCATATCCAACAGCCTCTGGTGCTTTTAAACTTTATACCATGTAAACATGTCAGGTACTGATGAGATGTTCACCTATTTCTATGTTCTATTTTAAATATAAGAATGCCTCAACTCATTTTCAAGTTCTGAAATACTTAATAAAAAAAATCTTCTGATACTCACATATCTTTCCCAATCAATTTCTGCATAAAATCCATTTGGCGCACCATTGCTTTTCTTCTGTAATAAATTTGAAAATAAATTTAGAAAAGAAACATTTGAATGAAACAAAAAAGGAATAAAGAATACTTAACTTTTATTTTATTTAGCAAGAGCTATCAAAATCCAGGGCCGGAAAGACAAATTAGAGCAGCCTACTAAGCAACCACATTGGTGTAACTGGATGATAAGCTGAGTTGCTGTGATACTGCATTAATAGAGTTGATGTACTTATTTCACAAAAGACTGTGGGGTACCTAAGCATAGGATACTAACTACTAGCTGTTCAAATTTTATTCAGTTACCAAAGAATTAGAAGCACCTACATTATAATTGGATCTTCTATACTTCAGTGGATAAAATTATATATATATATATATATGAAAACATTTTGTCTTCCATTTGCTCTCATATACAGATAGTTCCAACATATCCAAAGAGTATTCATCCAAATTGTTAACTAAGCTTTTAGCTTTTCTAATACTGACTCAGTTTTTTCCTAACTAACCCCTTGATAAAGAAAATCAGCTCCAAATTAGTTAATTCAGCTCCTAGGTATTAAAAATAGTGTTGATATTCTTTACAAGTGGTTTTTCTTAACAAACTATTAAAATAGAATCAGGATTAATCGTGATGTCTGCCATTCATGTGTCCGATGCTTCCATGAACACTCATTGCAAAATGATTGGATAACAGCATTACTCTCTCTGGATTATCTCCAAGTTTTACTTTGGCCCCTAACACAACTATGATATATGGCAACAGCACTTGAGCAAGGATGTTGCCTCATCCAAAGGGAAATTACTAGGATTCTATACTTATCTTTTTAAAGATTTCATATATTTATTTTTAGAGAGAAGGAAGGGAGGCAGAAACAGAGGGAGAGAAATATCATTGCGTGGTTGCCTCTCACGTGCCCCCAACCCAGGCATGTGCCGTGTGGGAATCAAACCAGCAACCCTTTGGTTCGCAGGCCGGCACTCAATCCACTGAGCCACACCAGCCAGGGCTAGGATTCTGTACCTTAAAAATATATTTTATTTATTTATTTATTTTTAGAGAGAGGAAAAAAAGACAGGGAGAGAAACATCAATGTGCAAGAGAAACACCAATCAGTTGTCTCTTGCACAAACCCCACTGGGGACCTGGCCCACAACCCAGGCATGTGCCCTGACTGGGAATCAAACCGGTGACCTTCTGGCTTGTGGGAAGATGCCCAATCCACTGAACCACACCACCAGTCAGGGCAGATTCTCTACTTTTGGGGAGCAAAGGACGAAAACACAAGTTGGGTTGGTAACAGAGGGTTCATTCAACAGCATTCCAGTACGTGGCACACAGACAGCAATGGTATGTCACTGAGCACTAGCAGATCCCAGAACAACACATATTAAATGGTGATACATGAGACTTGAAGGTAGGACCTCTAACTGTGCAATCACAAATAAAGGCCACTTGGACCACAACATGAGCAGCTAACACAATTTGACAAATAGGTGGGAGAAGTAAGCTTTTAATGTTTGCATGTAGGACCACTAGAAAACCAAATTAGAAGTAATGCAGTAATCATCATCACTGATTAGTATTTACTGAATGTTGACTGGGCATTCTAAGAACCAACAGCTTAGTAAGAGTGAAAAGTGTGTAAGGAACAGATAATATGTTCAAGCTCTCTTTCTTCCCTATGTGTTACCACTGCTCTAGAATTCACAAGTGCGAGAACTCTGCCAATGTTTCCACAGACCAGAACCCAGGAACACAGGCCTGTGCCCCTCCTCCTTTTCCCTGCTCTTGAAAAAGATTATGTACTCAGACTACATCATTTTAACTTTTTCACATAATTGCCTTCGTGGAATTGGTGCTTCATTGACATTCTTTCTACTTTGAGCCAAGGTTGCTTTAAAAACCTGTAACATCAGCTTTGTCCCTGTATAAGCTATAAAGCTATTGTTGAGGACATGGTCCATTAAATAATGTGCCAATTTAATTATAAAAAATCTCTTCCACGGGGGAATAGGCATGGTTCCTCTTTTCTTTTTGCCATGTTTGATTTCTTTTTTAATTCCTACTTTACCAATTTGTTTGCAATGTCTTTCCAAAATTCTCCAAGTCCTTCCTAGACAGTATATATAATAAATTTAACACACAAACTTAGCTTATAATAATGGGAATCAAATGAACTAAGTTGATCCCAAAGAACTAAACTCATGAATTTTGCCATCAGTATAATACTACTATTAATAGACCTTTCAGTTCTTAAACAATTCTTCAATATGAAGGATTGTTACCTAAAATCCAAAGAGATTAGGTAGGAGTAAATGACTGAGTTCAGAATTTTCAGTTCTATATTTTGCCTTCATGATAATTTCATTCCATAACAATGCCCTTCAAAACCAAGATAGGTGATGTGTTTAGATGAACAAATGTGTGTTTCTTTTCCTGACAATATAGATCCAACAATATAGATTAAAAACTCCTGAATTTTCTGAATATTCTAGATCTGGGCTAAGTGAAAATTTCCTTGTTTCCACGGAAACCAAAAAAAGATTGAGATGAGGAACAAGCATAACCTGTAAAATTTTTTCTTTTAAAATAGAAACACTCTAAACACAAATACTAACACTAACAAAATACATTCCTTTTGGCAGATAGGTATTCAAAACATACACACACAGCTTTATTAGAGAAATTAGCTATTTGGCCTCATTTGTGCTAGTGAATTCTTACAAATATATTTGGTTTCACAAGTGTAAATTATCAAGTTAATGGTAGACAGAGTCTGGCTAAAATGCTTCGGGAAAACCCCAAGAGAGAAACAATTCTCCTGGTTTATCCACTTAAACAAGTATAGCTTGTAATGGTAACGGTGAAGATAATGGCTCTATTGATTTTCAATTGGAAAACTTTAAATATACAAGGAAGAAGATAAGTGAAGTGGGAAAATATTTAAAAACTAGGCTTAATAGTACAAGCGATATTGGCTATTTACCAACATATAAACAGTGATTTTTTTCCCTTGGAGTTACACATTATTTTACTTTTCTCTTTTGTGTGTGTTTCAAAATTCAATACTTTGCACCAGTAACCTTTATTACTTGAATATATGATTATTATCTAAAGATAACTGAGGCTCACAGCAGTGTTAATCTTGTTTTAAAAGGTATTTTACTTTGATCAGGCTTATTATCTGTTTTCAGATAATATGATGGGCTAAATCAATGGATGTAGTAATAATTGTGTTTTATCATACATTCATCAAAGTGCTCAGTTTCCACTGAGAGTTTTCTATGTTACCTCACGGCCACACAGTGATCTGCAGGTGAGAAATATTCAAGACGCAGGATGTACTACCTAAATATTACCTTTTTGCCACTGAGGTTGACTTGACTCACTTTGCAAATAATCCTATAGAACAGCACTGTCCAATAGCACTGTCTGGGAAGATGGAAATGTTCTACATGTGTGCTGTCCAACATGGTAGCCACTGGCTAGAAGTGGTGAAGGAATACTTCAAATGTGGCAGTGTGATTGAGAAACTGAATTTTAAAGAGCCGCATGTGGCTGTCACGTTGAACAAAGTCATTGCATAGCTTGGGCGGAGATCAGCACCCTTGACTCACCATCCTTTGGTAAAGTATACTGCTTCCCACAAGCGAAGGTCGTGCTAAATTCCTAATGTTACTAAGATAATGCTATCCTAACAAATGATTACTCAATTTGTATGGTCATGCTTATCTTAGAGCCAAATATTTCTTATAAATAAATATTTTTTAAAAATCGGAATACATTTTCTTTGTCTCAAAGGAAACACATATCTTTCATGCCTGATCGATCTTTAAAAGTATATTCAGAGATCAGTATATAGAGTCTACCTAGTTGATTTAAAAATTGGCCCCAGGTTATTCAAAAAGTAATTTGGAAATAACTAAAAAAGACTCTTCTTAAGTGGAGTAAATAAATGCTACTCTTTTTTCCAAGTTTCAAATTGGGATTTTACTCACTGTTTCTACATACCCCTTGGAAAATTTAAACTAAAATCTGTTTCCTTACCAAAACTTTTTCCCCCTTCCTGCGCACACCCTGCTTTGTTATTAGGGTGGCTCCTGTGGGCTAGGCTGCTGCAATGGATTGTTTTCATGTAGAAAAAGTTGTTAAAGGATCTGTTTGTTCTTCAAGACACATATAAAGAATCACATGCAGTAGCAAACATACCATGGAAGAAACAATTCCTAGGCCAAATTGTGGGGCTTACCAATGTTGCAGGGTTCCTTAAACAAAGAGTGGACTTTGGGGCCATAATGAGGCTCTATTCAGCAGGCCAGTGTAGCTAGGTCAGGAGAAGAAGAAAGAAGGAGGAAGATACAGCCCAGGCACTAGGGATTATGTGGATCTAGTCCTTATTCAGCCAGCACTTAATTTACAGGTAGAGAACAGATACCAGGACCCTTTGAGACTGAATAAAAATGGTTGTATTTCTAATCAAAGTATGAAAGACCTAACTCTACCATATTTTACCCTAGGTCAAAACCTTCCTGAGGGTCATTAATATTTGTTGCAAACACAGTTAACAGGTCAAAATTTGGGCCCTTCCCTACATACCTACTCGGGATGAACAGAGACGATGCTCCCAGTCTATGCATAGATGAAAATCTAAACTGCTTAGGAAGAAGTTAAAGTGTATCCTGCATGATTAGAGTTTGTCTCTGGGTTAAAATGCATTGTAACATCAGCTGTCCAAACTCACAGACACCATGACAGACAGTTCTGCAGAGGACAGGTAACTTCAGCCACGCAGGGAGCAAGGCAAGTCCACTTTCATATATGGAACCCTGGCATGAAACCTCTGTAGATGAGTCTGCAAAAGCACTGTCACCGGAGATGGGCTTCACTGGATTTTGAGAAACTGAAATATGCTTAAGTACATTAAACCTGTTGTGCAGCTCTGTATTGACAGTCATTTATACGCATTAAGTGGGTGCACTACCATTATAGGTTGTAAAACTACATCAGTGAAACCATAAATTTCAACTTCAGTCATTCAAAAGACAATAATTTGGAAGCTAAATCACCCATGTAAAAATAGAGTGGGTACACAGACACAAGGTTTTAAAGTAATCAATCTGAGTTTGAAATAAAATCAGGTTCAAGTCTCTAAGGACTGGATGCAAACAGCAACTTGGATCCCTATGGCACTGGTATTATAAAGAGTTTCAAACTGGTGACCACAATTAGTAGAGAAAACCTGGGGAACATTTCCAAATAGTAATCCTAGCAGCTGGATAATAATTTCTAATTACCCATGAAGCTGCACATCCTGTTTCAGAGAACTAGCATTCATTTGAATGTAGCTTTTTTCAAATGGGTCTGCATTATTTCCTGAGAAATCAAAATTAAATAATTCCCGTTTCCTAATAATCACAACCAGAGATATTTATGGTATTTCCAATTGAGAAACAAAGAGGGCACAAGCACTGCTAAATTTTATATGACTTGGAATGGTGGTGATAAAGGAGAACCTGGGGAGCTCCGGTACAAAGCCCTGAGCTAGAGTGGACAAGTCTGCAAAATCACAGCTAGGCTCATCAATGCAGCACGTGCTCACTCCATGCCAGCAATGCATCAGGCCCCTGGGTGCATATTCTACCAGAAGTTGAAACTGGTGGTCCCTAGAAGAGCAGAGAACACTGAGGTGGCAATGGGGCCTCACAGACAATGAGGGTGGGAAGGGCTTCAGAAAAAGGAAAAAGGACAAGACTCAGGGTCGCAGAGGGAGAGAAGCAAGAAATAGCAATCCAGCCTGGGAACAGCAGGGAGAGAAAGCAGAGGATAGCTAACAGAGCCTTGTGGAAGTTGGAATGGAGGGGACAAGAGAACCCAGGCAGGGGACCCAGACAGAAGCAAAGAGATGACACAGAAGCAGAGAGTACCTGAGACAGAGTTAACGAGAGGGCTCTGAGCCAGAAGCAAGAGGTGAGGAGAAGCTGAGTCTTCTGGGTCTTTTTTTTCCCCTGCTGAATAGAGCCTTGATTATAGTGTTACCCAATGTCTGGTAAATTTCAGTCTATTTTCTTAACATTTCATGGCAAGAACTACATGAATGCTACAGGCACCCCAAAGCTAGAAACCTTGAGTCAAGTGTGGGAGAAAACCTGCTATAGCTACAATTAACACTCCGATGTAGGTAAAGTATTATAAAGGGTGATTTTTCAAAAAAATATTTTTAACCACCAGGTTTATTTTAGTTCCCACTCCAGCCCAATGAGCCTAATATGAGTCCTTTTTTCAGTAACAGCTGTTCTTTTGGACCTTTTGAATAGGCATCTGATTTAGATTTGAAGGAAGTCATTTTAGAAGTGGGTGCAGACTCCCATAAGCATAACTCGGATAAATCCAAGCCAAGGCACCACAGACTTCATCAAAAATCAAGAAATCTGGGGACCAGCAAGGAGTCAGAATTACTATTAAATCTGAACCCTTGGTGGACACACTTTCTTCCTTCAGGCTGTAAATTCAGGCATAAGTGGTTTCAAGGCCATTCCCTACTTGTGAATTTAATATAGAAAATGGATCTGCAGCTCAACTATGAAAGGGGAAAAGCTTTTTTCAGTTTTATTGGCTCTCAGCTCCATTATGACTTTGCGGCCTCTGTTGGAGAAAAACATTCTCACATAATGAGTTTTTATATCATTAAATTGGAAATGAAATAACAGTTGATGGCAGCAGCCCCTGTAGGAACTGTCTGGTTTTTGACCCACCATATTGATGACTAGTTTGCCTGCCTAATCTGGGGCAGGGCTTTAGGTGAATGCCATAAGTAAGTTTAATATAATCAAGACTGCATTTATGTCCCATGCAATTACTACAGAAAATTATAATGATGAGAGGTCCGAAAAATCATTTAAGCTATTTTTTCCCTAAGAAAAAATGGGGCTTTAAGAAATTTAACCATAGCTTATATTGAAGTGCAAACCTACTGAAAATGATTGTTTAAATACTTACAATTCCATCTCTATCTGGTGAACCTCTGTAACAAAAAGAAATTTGTAGCTATTAGGAAAATGAATCATTCTTGCTACACAAAGCATCTTAACAAAAAGAAACATTAAGCACCTCTCTCCCCTTTCCCTCATTCACACCACAGTAAACCTATCTAATGCAAACGAAATCAGAACACATCGTCTAGTGGTATCTGAGTGTGGGGTGTGTGTATGTGTGTGCAGGAGGGAGATCTCACTAAAACTTGAAGTCCACGAGGACAAATTGGTGGAGCAGTGTTTTGGTTCCTTTTAGAGAAGAGCTCATTAAGCGTCTGTCCCAGGCTAGACGGCTCCATTTAAGATTAACTGCAGGGAATGCAAACCAGGTTGCTCTCTCTCATCTTCTCCCCTGTGAGGGGTCTTGAATTTCCACCCTGAGAAGGAACTTCCATGGTATTGTTGAACTTACTTTGAGAATCTATATTTTCTTCCATATTTCTCTATTGACTCTTCCTTCGATTATAGGAAAGTAGGACATGGAGGGCAATGCTCCCAAAGGGCTCACTGATGATCGAAGGGTAGTTGGAAGGGTAGCATGGTGGCACTACGCTCCGGGTGCCTAGGAGTAAGGGCTTTAGAATAGGATGAATCTGCGTGTTCAGACTCTGTCCACCACTTATTGGTTCTGTGACCTCAGACACACTGCCTAACCCCTGTAAACCAGTTTAAATAAAATAATGTATATCTACAAAGAATTTATAATAGTCCCTGACACACAGTAAGTATTCAAAAATGTTGGCTATCACTGTTTTTTCTTCTGTGATATCTCTGCACCAGGAACACAAAACTGTCCACCTGCAGCCACATTAGACTTTGTAGCAATAGAGGAAGGCTGTCATTATTGTTATTTTGAAAAACTGAATTGGAGGAGCCAGAGGAAGGGAGAAGCAAGAAGGTGGACTGTGAAATCTTGAGGAGTTTGGCATGGTTGGAACTTTCTGTAGGAGGTGGGACCAGGTAATGAAATTATTTATTTATTGCTTCAGAGGGTGGGCAGTGAGAGAGATGCAGAGAGTTAGTGGGACATCTCCCAGGTTTCAAGATGTGACACCCCTTCCTCATTAATAACCCCTTCTACATTAGCAGAATAGTTTTACTTGGATTATAAAACACTTAGTGGAGGTGCATCATTTTTCATAACCAGGTCTGTGTTCATGTGGATGAAGAGGATAGAGGCAGAGAGGATGCTGATATTGAAAGACCACTGGAGTTGACAATGGCTATGGGAATTAGTTGGTTTAAAGAAATTTCATCTAAAATAGAAGAATAGGAAGAGTCTTAACTGATAAAAGTTATATCTCATTGAACAAATAGTGAGTGCTTATAATGGGCTGGCACTAGGCTAGGATCCGGGGATAAAAGTAATGAAGACATGCTCATCATAGATGAGAGAGAAAAGTAATCCAGTGAGTCATCATGGCCACAATAGGCTCAGGTTGGTAGGAAACAACAAAGATACCAACCCACACTCACCAAAACCAACTTTTCTTTTCAGAGCTATTGGATTGGCCATAAAGTCTGTTTAGTTTTTTCCGTAAAATAAAAAACACATTTTTCATTTTCACCAATAATGTTATTGATTTGGATATTTTGAGTATGTCGGCTATCTCCCACATGGTAGAATGTTGATTCCTCTCAATTCATATCTTGATTTGATCGCTATTAACTTCAACTGGTCTACCTGACCATGGGAAAGTGAGAAATCTCCAGTATGAAACTTTGCAAACCACTTTTGATATGTTCAGTCAGTCATAGCACCTTCTCCACACAGTGCACAAATCTGTTTTGCATTTCAGTTGCATTTTTACCTCTCTTGAAATAATAAAGCGTAATATGCTGAAAATGTTGAATATTTTCTTTCATCTTCAATATTAAAATGGCTACATGACAATTCACCAATTTTGTTAGGTTTTTTTAAATGCACGCTGATATGACAGCTTCCACAATACAATCTAACACAACTGTTTCAAATGAAGTTAAAGACAACTGGGTGCTACTAGAGCATCTTACAGAGAAAACCAAATGAACTTTTTGGCCAACCCAATGTATATAACAAAAGCGAGCATTTCTTCCTAGAATTTTAGCTTCTGCTAAAGGAATTGAGAAAGAGGTGACTGTAGCAACTTTTGCATAGGATAAATCCAGAGGCACTGAAACTTGTGGGGATATCTTTGGGGGCAGCAAGTAATAAACGAGGAGAAGACAAGTCTCTGGAGATAGGCCTGGCTGTAGTGTTGCCCTCTACTGGTCCAGATACAAGGGCATATCTATAGGGCATCTTACATGAGAGGCCACTTGATCTCCTGCATATTGCCTCTATAAGGATGGCAAGTCAAAATTTTTAAATCAGAAAAACTGTAATTGTATATAGCAGAATTGGTGTCTTCTGATCTTTGTCTTACCTACTGATAGAAAATGGGGCTGGTGCCTCCTAGTGTGGTGGCGGTAAGCATGGCAGGTAAGAGCTCTGGCTCTAGTGCCAGACACCTGGGTTCAATCAGCCTACATTTCGTAGCTGCACAATCTGGGGCATATCACTTCATCCCTTTGTGTCTCAGTTTCCTCATCTATGAAATGGCCGTGATAATAGAATATACATACACCCCATAGGACAAGTAGAGAATTCAATGAGTTTATATAAGTGAAGAGTCTGAAACAGTGTCTAGAAGATAGTAAATGCTCATTAAATGTCATCTAGAATAAAATCGCTATATAATATAACCTAGGATGAGGCATAGAATGATTTTAGCATATTTTATTTTTAAATGATTTAAAAAATATAATAGCAGACCCATTATATTTACTGAGTTCTATTTTAAAATTAATCATCGACCATGGGCCCTTTGCCTTTGTTTTAAAAAGTGCCAGTTACCTTCTGCAACTACTGCCTTTTCTCTGGTATCCTCCTATTGGCCTTGCTGATAATTTTGCCCCTCTAGTCTTTTTCTTCTGGGTGATAAAAGCCTAAGCACTTGATTCTGGACTAAAATACTGGTTTCAAGTCTTATTTCTGGGTAGCATTCAGCAAATTACTTAATCCCTTTTGGCACTGATTTCTCACCTCTAAAATTGAGATATGATTTCTAACACTATTGAATTACTGTGAGGATTAAAAGGAATATCAACACATACAATTTATCCTGTACAGGACCTCCCACTTAGCATAGGCTCCTTCCTTTCCTCTCTCTACCAGGCACTGTAATGATGATTAAATCAGGAAGCTCTGGTTCTAGCCCCACTCTGTATCTAAGGAGGCTGGATCAGCTGAAGTTGGGGCTGGTGGTACCAAGCAGGTGGTGTGGCAACCCTGACGGGGTTGTAACAGCTCTGAAAACAGTTTGTGTCAACAGTTTCGATGATGGCAGGCTACCCTTCCCTAAAGCTAAAGGGATGGAAAATTCCCAGAGCATTTTGCCAACCTTTTGCGAGAATGATATATGACCCAATTAGAGATCAGGGGCTCAGGAAAAGCAAAGGCTTAGACTAAAGTGTTGGTCCTCTATCATTGCCAGTGGAACCAATTTTATGTCTAATTTGCTACCACATAAGTGTTTTGTGGTGCTCCAATGATAAGTTAAAGAGACATGCTTGGGATTCTACAAGCAAATGTCTCATCAGAGTATTTCAGAGAGATATTGGGCATCCACCCAACTCCGTGAGGAAAAATTCCTTATTTTCATACCTTTAGAAATGGTAATGGAAGAGCAGTGCTTTGGCCACAAGAAAATTAGCTCACCCTGCTCTGGGGAGGCTGTTTGACCTCTTTTCACTTTTGAGGAAAATTTTTTTGTTTTTAATTTTCTTCACACACTAGAGATTATGTGAAGTCAGTTACAGACACTGTTTTCAAAGAAAAATAGATTTGGTTTCTGCTAATGTTCTCCTGAGATGTGTCTAATGATGTCACACACAACCCATGGCACATTGTAGGTGACAGCGGATGTTGCTGATAGACTGTACAGGGTCCGGCTCTTTGGGGAAACTGGATTCCATCCAGTGTAAACCAAGGCCAAAGAAGGAAAAGTGTACTCCCAAGGCTGTGGGAATGTTGGCAATGCTGGAAGCAGAGCCGGTCTTCAGACTCCAGTGAAAGAACCATCACCTGTTCTGGGGGTTGTTTAGAGAAGGGCAACTTCTTAAGAAACAATAGTAATGATGTTGTCCTTAAAAAATCCTAATCAATTGTTTAGAAAGACTAGAGTAAATGTGAATTCCATGAAATAATTTTTTATTAAAAGAAAAAGCACAAAGAAAGTGTAAGAACAGGTGGCTTAATGTTTGATATCTACACTTAAAAAATTGCTTTTATTTCCCCCAATCCTTTACACTCTCGGCTTAAAAACCTTTGAGGCGTCAAGGTTACCCACTGCCTGCAGAAGGAAGCCCAGACAACACAGCCTGGCACTTCCTCTCTGGCTCTGATCTGCTTTCCAGACCTGCCCCGGTTTTCATCTTTACCTGTAGCTGACATGTAGGCAAACTGCTCTATTTTGTACTAAATACCAAAAGACTTTTCCACCGCTCTGCTTTGGAGACTGTTGTTCCTTTCGCATGAAATGCCTGTTCTTAAGATGAAGGTCAAACTTAAAGCTCTTCCCTCCCTGAAACTTCACTGATCATCTGTCCAAATATGAGCTTTCCCACCTTCAAATTCCCATGAATTCCATTTTTAATTGCTTACAAAGAACTTACCACATATTAATTAATTATTAAGTAATTAATCATTATTAGTAATATTAAGAGTAGTAGTTGGTGCCATTTACTGAGCATTTACTAAGTACTAGGTACCATACTAGTAATTTCAAATGTCATCTCATTTTGTTATAAGGAAGATATTTCAGTTTGTGTGGTAGATATTTTATTCCATGATTATAAAATCTTGGACAAGGACACAGGTGCAATGCTCAGTATCCTGTGATAAAATTATGCATGGTAATATGTAAAGAAAGGAAAGCTAAGGGCGATAAATAAATGTAACCCTCTTCATTTTCAGCTGTGCCCAAACAAATATTGATTTTCTCATTTTCTAACTTGCTTTCATGGATTCCAGCCAAATGATGGGTTTAATGTCTCATTATTCTGATATATAGCAGACCACACCAGCTCTCCACTTTTACATGGTCACCACCACCTGCAGATGAGTAGTGGTGTTCTTCTCTCACTGGTCTTGGGCTGGAATCCTGAGTTCCCATGTGTGAGTTACCTGCCTGGCTCAAAAATGCACCTGAGATTGTGTGTCAAAGCTAGATACTCTAAAGGAGAACTTGACATGGTCAAATAAATGCAATAAAACTGTTGTATCATTGGATATTTTCAAGATGGCTTTATCAGTGTCTATGGGCAATTGATTCTCTTGGGTATGATCATTTAAATGCACAAAAGTATCCACAGGGTTGTTTTTAGCACTGGTTTCTTATTTGCAGCCAAATAGCCTATCATTCCTGTGAATTCTGTTGGTTGATTTACAGTTTTGCTTGTACAAAATCTTGGCATTCAAGTAAAAGCTTTGGAATGTTATCTAGACAAATTTCTGTTTCTGGCTCGGTCTAATGTACCTAAACAGGTGCTTGCTTCTTCATTTCAGTTACTTGGGCAACCCTAGAGGTGGAAATGAATACTTTTAGTCCCCGCAGAAGTTACAATAACACTTCCTGCCTCCCAGGACTCCTGGAAAGTGTGGTTATCAGGTTATAAAATAATAACATGATGAAAAATTGAACATGTGATGAAAAGTCTTTATCTTTGTAGCACAAATCTAAGAACTGTTTATGCCAAACAGCTACAGTTTACCCAGAAATAGAATATTACATTTTATCCAAGAGGACTCTGTGTACTTTAAAAATGACAATGACAACAGCATTCTTTGTCAAATAGCTTCTTTGCAGAGGCAAACTTTTAAAGTACTTACGTAGAGTCAGTGTCCTTTTCTTTCTTTCGTATTCCAAAGGCCTTCCTTGTACGTTTTTTCAATCCTGTGGGAAAACAACAAAGGGTCAAAGAAATCTATTTTCTATTTGAATGTTCCTGGCAACGTTCATATGAAAATATTTTTAAAAGTTGCAACACATCCCTTAAATTTAAATGTTCAAAAGCAGTGAAAGTTTCTTCAGTTGGATGTACATGTACTTGTGAGTACATGCATATGATTCACTATTGTTTTTTTCAACAGATGTCTATCAGAGATTCAGCACTGTAAGTGCCGAGCACCACAAGCGACTTAAGTATGTAAAAGAATGAAAGGGAGATCAGAGCATGGTATAGAAAGGACTGCAAACTTTTCTTAGAATGTTGTTACTCATTACCCTAACTGGTCCTGCCAAGAAACCAAATTACAAATGTAGAAGAACAGCAATTTCCGGGTTAGTCACATTCTTGAGACAAGTAATTCTAAGACCCCAACTATGTAAACCATACCAAGAGAGCTACACTGACCTGATACATCTTGGTATCCCATATTCCCATCTCATCTTTTTCTGTTTCCTCAGTTCTGCGGCTAGACTGAATTGTTTGTTAGCCATTCTTTGAATTACCCCAACATCTGTACTCTAGCATGTCCTTCTTCCTTTTCCTTACCCCTGGTTGAAATGCTTTTCCTATTTTGTTGCTAGTTAGAATTTTAATTCAACCTTCAAGGCCTAGCCAAATGTCACCTCCTCAGAGAGGATGTCTCAGTCCTAATGGTGTAAGAAATTGATGATTCTGTGCTTCCCAAAAATGTTGCTCTTATATGTATTGTAATAGATCAAACTGTTTCACTTAATATTTCCTGTATCAGCTTTCCTGATAGGCTGTCAGCCTTCTTACGACCGAGGTCAAGGTTCCTACATTTGTATGTCTCCTACACCTGATACGAGTATTAGGTCCCCTACACCTAATACTAATACAAGTATTTAATTTATTGATTTAAAATATCTTCCAGGAAGCATTGTTCAGGCAGTGCTGGGGTACGAAGGCTCCTTTCATCCATCCAGGAAAAACAGGCCCAGTCTCGATTTTGTCCTTCTTATCCTGTCAAGGCTTTGTTTGAGATTCCCATTTCCAGCGCATTCCATAGTTACTTCTGTGACCTATGTTTCTTATGTTAATGAGTATTATTCAAATGTGCTAAATGCCTATATATTCAAAACCTTAGGTTTTTTTTTTTTTCCTGGTGATTTGGAAAGTCTTCTTGACAAACTGGATTGGGAAAGTCACTGAGTTTTAGGATTTGTTTAGCACTACCAGGTGGAACAAAGGGGAAAACATTGACAGAATGCATGATTTGATGACACCTTCTTCCAAAACATGTGAGTCAGCCCAAACTGCTCAGATTATCTGAGTCATTCATTATTTGGCTTTCAGGGTACTACTCAAATATAATCTCCAAGATGTCTCTGTTCTGTCTGATTTTGTACGTTCACAGTCATTTTATATAAAACATTTAGGTCTTTAAAATGTCAATGTTTGTTAAAAAAAAAAACCTCCCACGTAAAAACTATTTTTCATTTCTCTCCACAGGAGGAGTTTTTAGAAAAATAAAGTTATTGACATTTGAAAAGCTACTCACCCACAATATTTAGGACACCTTCCCTCCCATCATTTTTAACTTTGATTATTAAAAACTTTTTTCCCTCTCATTTCTAAATGCCTTATCTCCTTACAGAGACAACAATATCAGTTACAATCATCATTTTTTCCTTTAATTTTCCTTGGGTTTTGAGTCTCTTAATTGGTTTCTCCATGCTTCCAATTTAGCTTTGGCTTCACAATGAATGCCATATTCACCAATCAGTACTGGTTTTCATGGGCCATAGAACAAATTCTATTAATATCATATGTTTTCCAATCACTTTACTTTCTATAACTTTGTCATGATTAAGAAATAGCATGCCCTACCAAACAGATCAGAAAATACACACGGATTCCAGTAATTCTTGTATTAAATTAGTAACAGAGCAGGCAATAGTAGTTTTCCATAGACTGTCCTGTTTTTGACCACCAATTTGGACAATAGCCAATAGGAACTAGGTCATGAATGTCACGAGTTGTCCATTTTCCAGTGAAAAGTGTACTGGATCGGGATCTAGGAGACATACAGTTCATTTCCAGGACCATTTTTAATTGTGGAGCTGAATACAAGTTACATTCATTTTGCATTTTGATCTCTCATTCTATAACAAATCAGCCAGTAAAAAGGATCAAAGAATTTACACACGTTCACAAAATGCTATGCTAATCCATAGCTTTACTTTCACGGAAAGTCATGTTTCCCATGCACAGAATACAGCTATACGTGAAATGTATACAGGGATGAACCAAAGATGTGACATTCCAGAAAATCAAAACTAATCCAATTGTTGAATAAAAAAAAATCATCGAAAACTTTCCCCCTTAAAAAATGGAAAAGATTTGGGAAGTTTAGGAAAGCAGGAAAAAAAAAAAACCCTGGAAGACAAAAAGCAAACAAAGTATAAAATGTAAAGGTCATTCAAATCTCAGCAGCTCTTTGAGAAAATGAAGCAAGAAACAATCAGACCAACTGTGTTAAAGTGAATGAGGAGGTGTGCACATGTCTTCTGAGAGTTTATTTTAAAAATTCAAAGAAAGTCTTTGAAAAAAAAAGCAATGACAGTTAAAGACCTTACAGGAATAATGAATTTAAGACAGTATATACGATAACTTGATAAGCTTAAAAAAACATACTGCATCAAATAATTCATTCATGACTCTAGAACTCCACAAAAAATTTAAAATCACTTTCTACAGTGTAATTTTTCCTGGGCTGGGTCATGAATCTTTTGTCAACTATTTTTTTACCAAACGTGGGAGGGAAAAATAGTGTTTTTGAGAAATGAAGTGACTTTTCCCTTGCCAGTATCAAAACGGAGAGCTCAAAAGGGGAAAAACGTTATTGTTTTGATGATCTGAGACTAGAAGGACTCTTTTCCAAGCTGTGGAACTGAGAACGCCTTCCTCGTGCATCCAGAACTGCCATCTTAGACACTGGATTTAGACAAATGGACGTTAGATTTCTAGAAGAGCCTTTAGGTTCCATTTATTATATATATATAATCAAACTAATGAAGGTATGCCTCATCGTTTAGTTTAAACTTTTTTTCTAAATACAATACTCCTTAAAAGCAAATCATTCTCCATCAGCTGATGGATGGATAAACAAATGTCGAATACCCACACCATAGAATATTGTTCAGCCATAAAAAGGATTGAAGAATTGATATATACTATGACATGAATGAAGCTCGAAAACATTATGCTAAGTGAAAGAAGCCAGGTATAAAAGGACACAATTAGTATGATTTTATTTATACAAAATATCCAAAGCAGAATATTTCATTGATACAGAAAGCACATTCAAGGTTGCCAGGGGCAGGTGGAAGGGACACAGGGAGTGGATGCTTAACAGGTAGGTACAAAGGTGATAAAAAGTTGTGGAACTAGGTAGTAGTGAGATGGTTGCATAACATTGAAAATATACTAAATACCACAAAATTGCACAATTTAAAATGGCCATAATAGGAAATTTTATGTTATGTGTATTTTACCACACACACCAAAAAAGACACAGACTAGCTAGTTCAAGCCAGATGCATCTGTGATAGGAGGGGGGAGAAATGAAAGGTAGTGGGGAAGGAAAAAAAGAAACAGAATCTGTGGACACGTAGAAGGGAGCAGAATGCATGGCTTTCTTTGGAATTCGAAGAGCTGGGATCAAATCCCAATTTGACCTTCTGCCGGTTGTCATTTGCAGCAAAATTAATAGAGAATCTATGAGATATTGTGTTACTTTCTTTATTAGATTCATGTCCTCACAGGGCATGAGTGTTAGAGGGACAGGCTTAGTTTCTTTCTCTGTAATTGCTAGGAACACGGGGAAGTCAGTGCTTGGTCACTGAGTGCCTCATCTGTGCCAGGCACTATGCTGAGCACTTACACAAATTAATTCTTTCAACAAGCCCAGAACGTATTACTGACCCCCTATTTTGTGGATTAACAGACTCGAAATGCTTAAATTCCTCTTCCAATGTCACTAAACAAACAAGTGATAAGACCAAGAGTTTGAGGGAGGTGGGGAGCACTGCGGGGCTGGGGCAGGGTGACTGGGATGGGAGTAAGAGACAGAAAACTGTATTTGAACAATTAAAATAAAATGTAAAAAAAAAAAAGACCAAGAGTTTGAGTCAGGTTTGTTTGGCTCTAAGCTAAGCAACTTCTTATAGGGTGTTCATGATGATTCTCACAGTACCCAAGACAATGCCTGGTACACAGCGGATATAACATCAGTGTTTGTTTAGCAATTTTTTAAAAGCCACTGAAAGTTTGTGTAATAATTAAAACAAAAAAAAATGAATGACTTTTCCTGATGTTTTCAATCTATATTCCATTGATGTTGAGTTTTTTATATTAATTTTTTAAAGTTTTTTTTAAAGATTTTTATTTTATTTTTCTTTAGAGGGGAAGGGAAGGAGAGAGGGAGAGAAATATCAATGTATGGTTGCCTCTCGTGCATCCCCTGCTGGGAACTGGCCTGCAACCCAGGCATGTGCCCTGACTGGGAATCGAACTGTGATCCTTTGGTTCACAGGCCCGCGCTCAATCCACTGAGCTACACCAGCCAGGGCTGATATTCATCTTTGTATATAGAATTACTAAGAAAGGAGAAGGAGCCCCAAACTACAGAGGATGGACCTATTTGAATGCATAGGTACTAGGACAGGACCCAGGGTGAGGGGTGTGCTGTGACCCGACCATGTTTTTAGGTGAAGAATGTACATAATGGCACATTGAAAAGCTTGGTTTAGTGAGAAACACATATTACAAATAAAAACAAGTAGATGTAAATTTATTAAGTACGCTTATACTGTTTTAAAAAATATGTCAGGAACTTCCTTAGCCCAACACAACCTTATAAGGTGGGAGCTATTATTGTACTGAGTATGTACCTACTGTGGGGCATGAGGAGTAATTGGTGCCAGGTCACACAGGTGGTAATTGGCTGACCACTCCTCCAAGTCCCTCCAAGTCCCTCTGCCTGACTCCAGAGCCCATACCCTCCATGTCTTTGGAATATCTTTCTGTTACTCATCACAATTCACTTTGACCTCTTATAAATGACAAACAAATATACATGCAAAAAAAACCCTTGATTTTAAAAAAATTGGGAGACATTTTTAGAAAAATTAGGCTGCATGTATCTCAAACACAAAGACTATATTTTGCATATTTAAATCTTTTAATGCTACCCAACTAACATAAGACTCAAACATGTTTGCTAAAATAATTATTTCTATAATAAATATAAATTTTTTTGTTTGAATCTTCATCAGCTTGGAGGGTTACTCAAAGGTGAATCACATATAATGGAATTACTTACTTTCTGCAAGAACCCAGGCCAAACATTTGATCTCAGTAATAAAAAACAGGCAAATTTAATTGTCCTGGACATAATGTGCATACTGACAGCAACTCTAGATGGGCAATATCTATTCATTATGGTGTTCAATGTATTTCTGTCAGAAAAGATCATGATACTTCGCATATCAGCTCTTCATCTAAATTTTAAATATAGATACTATAGTTTAATTGAGATTCTTTGTCATAGATTCTTACAGAAAGATGTAAGACCAGTTATGATGAAGGCCAGTCCCTCCCATAATTTTTTAATGATATTCACAATTTTTAGACTACTGCCTAAGATATGGACGATACTGAATTAAGGTGAGTACCAGGAAATATGAAAAGTTGAGTTCAGTGTCTAGCTATACTTGGAACATGGTAGTCACTCAACAAATGTTTCCTGGTTGCTCTACATATTTGCAGTTCTAACCAAATTGTTTAAAATTGGTGGGTGTGCACTCTTTGGTCTGAATGCTTTATCTCCACTTTTATGTGACTTAAAAATAATCTAGGGGGGTCTTCATATCTAGCAAGAACAAAGCCTCTTTACAAGATGCTACCCCAACATTCTGAGCTAAGCCTATTGGGAGACATGTGCATCTTAGTGGCACATGCCATCAGTACCGAATTGCACAGCAGCCTGATGCTGAGAGCACTTTGAAGTTCACATTTGATATATGGAAGTTCATGTTAGTCCACTAAAATGGAAATTGCTAGAAGGCAATATGACCTTTAAGGACTAAAAACAGTAATGACTTTTCTAAAAAAGAAACATTTAATCTTTTGGTAACATGGAAGAAAATGTTAAAGATGGCCACAGAACAGGTTTGTCACAAAAAGGACTTGGTGCTTGCTATGCCAATGTTCATATAATGAAGAAGCTGGATGGAATTAGGAAGAATTTTAGGCAGACAAAAATTTCTGTTAAGCTTTAAGTGCAGGAACAGGATCCATGGGAAGCAGATGTAGTTATACAGGAAGAAGGAGCTCTGAGCTCCATAGGACAGGACTGCTTCAAATCTCGTATTCACCATCTCCTGGGGCAAGTTACTCAAACTCCCTGAACCCCAGTTTTTTCAGGTGTGCATCATAAAAGGTTTTGTAAAGTTTAAATCACAGCTAAATAACATGTGAAATATATTACATATCACTTTATGCAGATTTCTTTTGCTTTTCTTGTAGTTTTGATTTATAAAGCAACTAGAAATCAGTTATTTTAAGTACATAAGAGTAAATAAATGCCCAGTTTTAGCACTTAGAGCATCTCCATAGCTGTTCTTTTAGAAACAAAAAATACATCAAATTAGAAAATAATCACAGTTCCAAAATCTCAAGGTTTTCTTGGTTATAGCTATAATAATAACAAAACCAAACCTGATCTCAAGAAATGTAATTTACTAACTTTTATCATTAAAGATAAATGGGGATTAAAAGACTCACAGTAAGAAATAAAACTATGTCCCATAGCAGGAAAATACAGCATTGATTAAGCCTTTACTCTGTACAAGTCTATTACAAACTTTAATCACCTAGTCTTCCCAGCATGATTTGAAAGTAAACCTATTCTATTGTACTTGGGTTACTTCTATTATACTTGGGTTAGTATGTAGAATTTGGAGCTTCCAGCTCCTATCTGGTGGAAAGACAGATCACCTTGCTTGGAGGGCAACACTTCAAACACCAGTGAAATTAGTTCAACCTGTTAATGAAAACACTGTTCTGTAGAACGGTTTCTCTCTTATCCTTCTTTTCCCTCTGTCATTCTCTCTCCACATTGATGGATTCTCTTCTCTCATCTCATCTCCAGACCCTCCCCAGCCTGACAGTGACATGCACACAGAACCGAAGTTAATGACCCTGCTCAGATGAAATCCAGTTTCCAGACATAAACACAAAGATTCAACTGAATCTTAATTCTCTAAATCTCATTTTCAAAACATTCCATTTTCAGTAAGAAAATAAATCTAAAAGAAAGCAAACTGGAACAGAAACGCTTTTTGTATGTCCTTGCCTTTTTATGTATCATCCAGAAAGAAGCAAGTCCTTTAGTAAAATCTCTAAATTGTCACTACATGTACCTGTTAGTGCTGTCAGTTAAATTCTTCAAAGATGGATTAAACAAGAAAGCTGGAACATGTCCTACATAGAATTGTTTCGGTTTAATTCTAATCTACTACATGGAAGCAGAGCAGGAGGCAGGGGAAAGGAGATTTGATTGGCACGGCTGACCCAGCACACGACAGGTTATTAGCCAAATTTATCTAGTAGGAATCATGAAATATCCTTCTGAAAGGAAATGGAAATGGTTAAAGTTAAAAGCATATAGACATGGAAATATTTTTTTAAAAAATTAGTTATCAGATAAACATATATAAAATAAAGGTTTTAAAGGGTAACTAAACAAAGAATTTAGTTCTAAGTTCTTTTGAGAGGCCTTAAAGGTCTCTGGGATGCATGTGGATTGATCCTGTTTGCAAAATTTATAGTAATGATAATGATCATCCATCTGTTTATTTACCTTCCCTCCATCTACTACTTCTCCATCTGGCCACCTATCCACCCACCCATCCATCTATTCTTTGACATAAATTCCAATAGGTAACAAAGTACATTGTCATGAAATTATTACTGTTAGATAATACAAATCTATCAAGTTGCAATGAAAATCTGCTCTTCTTTAGTCTATTCTCTTTGGAAGTAGAAAATAACAACTCAGCTCTCTTGGAAAAGAACCATTGGTAGGCTTGCAGGGTTACTAAGCCATCCCTTCAATCAACTTCTTAGGTTACATGGTCATATTATTATCCCCTTTCTTTGCATATCTTATATTTCAAACATTTAAATTCATGTTTGTTACTCTACTAATTATTCTATGACTCTAAGTCCTCATATTTTTCTAGCATGCTCACATGTCAACTTTTCCTGTCACTGGTCAGTGTTCTCTTCATCAACCTCCCATTATTGGGCAGGGATATAATTCAAGCCTTTCATTCAGTTTGTAGAGTAAGCAAATTCCTGAGTGTTTGGGATCACCATCAGAAGATACAATATCTAATATTGCCCCTGAAATATGTGAGATCAGAGATCAGTTACAAAACCCCTGAAACACCTTCCTTCAATTAGGCAACTGTCACACACTTAAGCTCCTTATCTACTCATTAGTGCACATGCATAATTGTGTGGTGTTTGAGACAAAGAGTGATGTGACATGAGAATGTCAGGGGCCAGACTGTACAAATTCTTGAAGGTCAAGTTAAGGACTTTAGATTTTAAGTGCACTGGGAGGTCACTGAAAATAATGGAACAGGAAAGGAACATCATCTAAATACTTTCTTCCCCTATCAGCAATATTTATTACCTAGTATCAGAAAGCTCCAATAAAAATTAATTTTTGTAATGGTCACTATGATGTACTCCATCAATAACTTGCCTTTTCTAGATCATCAAAAGACAACATAATATTGAATATTGTTTTAGTGTTATAAGTATTATGCTGTAGTAATTACTTGAAAACCATTATTTGAGTTAGGTTCTATATAGAAAGTCTAACTAAAGTATTTAATTTACTAAAACAGCTCAATACCTGAGTCTCTCTTACCACTTAAGACTTTAGTGTTTGTGATAGTATGCAAATACAACAATTTTGGCAATCCTAATTGAGATTCAAACTAAAAGCCTCCTGTTTAAACTCCTATGAGTCCTGAACTCAAACTCCTCATAGAGTTCTATTATGTTTGTGGTCAACCCAAAAATCATATTCTAGCTATACCACTAATGAACTGCATGATATTGAAAAAAATCATTTGCTCTCTCAAGAATTCAGCTTTCTACCATAAAATATCTGCTTCACATGATGATAAATAAATGCAATCCAAGCAAAAAGTGGTATTATTTATTGGTATAATTATTGCCATTTTAACTGAGAGTTGAAAACAGTAAAGTATAACAGTATATATCATATAAAAGTAAAGATTCAATCCAGTGCAAATAGTAAAGTTTCTCTCTTCCCCGATTAATATGAAAAGGGAAAAAAACAATTTTCCCTTGCAAACCAACTAAGAGTATATTTTCTAATATCTTCTGTTGGAAAATATTAACTCTAAGATTCTATGAAATCTTGCTTAATTTTCAACACTCTACAAAAATAATGACAATTGGTCACCTGAGGAACAGGTAATCTAAAACTAAACTTCCTCCCAAGCCACCTCCTTTCCTAAGGGCTCCACCTACAAGTAAAATGGTGCCATTATCCCCTAAGATGCTCCATTCAAGAATCTAGAAAGTACCTTTGACTCTTCTTTTTCCTTTTTCTCCACAGTGTCGTTTGTGCTCTTTCTTATATACATCCATTCTATTCATCCAGGCCACTTTCACCTTAGGAGGTTGTCAACTTCAAGACATGGCCTCTAAAATTGCCGTGGAGGGGGAATAAAAGCATGAGGAAGTTACCTCGAATACTTTATCACCTCACCCAGGAAGAGACAGAGTTTTGCTCATATACCATTGACTTATATACCATATGGCCTCACCTAGTTTTAACAGATGCTGGAAAATGAAGTCCCTGGCTGTGAAGCCACTTCCCAGCAACAGTTCTGCACCATGGAAAGGGAACTTGGCTTTTTGGAAGTCAAGTAGCTGTATCTTCCGATGCCTACATAGAGAAGCCATATCTCTCATTATCATTTATCAGTAGCCAGGAGCTCTAATCCCACATAATGAACTTGCTGCCACTTGCTGCCTGTGTTACTGTGGATAAATTTATATCTCTCTCAGCCTCAGTATTCTCTTCCATTAAGTGGATCTTATTTCATAGGACTGCCATGAAAACAAAAGAAATCATGCATATATGTGCTTAGCAAAATCAAAGGCTTGTGAAAATCAATATTTTTTAGAAGTTGAATTGGAATATAAAATGGATCCCAGGAAAAATTCTTAAAATTGTTTGGCCAGGGCTAAAATCTCACTTTTCATGGTTTTAAAATCTAATATGTATTACATTATATATATATATATATATATATATATATATATATATATATATATATATATATATATGTATATGTTAAAACTATAACTTTTTTCTCAGAAAATTAAATTCTGCAGAATAAGATAAGCCAGCCTTAAGCTAGCATTTACTCAATTCCTGCCATGGACTTTTCATGCATTATCTCATTAAAACTCACAGCATCGCACTGTGATGTGGGTATAATCTTTCCACTTTACAGATGAGGAAGGGACTTCTCAGAGAATGTCCAGAGTTTGCCAACACAGAATGGATAGTGAGTGATGGGTCAGGGGTCATATTTGTGTTTGTTGGAACCCAAGGCCTGTGCTCCTGACCCATATGCACACATTTGCTGGGTGGCTGAGGGGAGTGTGGGTGGTGCACACACAGCCCTGACCATGCACTTGCTCAAATTCCTCAGAGCTCTCCGGTTGGTTCTCCTCCTGGTTCGTTCCCTAGTCTCCTCTCCCAGCACTCCTGGGAATACCTTCCCTACATGGTCTACTCCATCCTGTTGCGAGCATTACTATAGGAAAAAGAAGTTTAAATTCAGGAAAATAGAAAGCAATATCAATAACTAAGTCAATAGTTGGTATGTAGGAATGAAGTATTTTCAATGCCACCAAGTCCTAACCTGTTGAGTAGGTTTTACCTCTGGAGAAATTGAAGAGATTGACCAGGCATCTTTGTGACAGGTTGTCTCCTAGTAGAGGGGGTACATCTCTCTAGGCCTTTTAGGACTCTCATATGATAGGATAGGTTCAGCCATATAACCAAAAGGCATGGGAAAAAGATACCGTTTCTATCTCTGAATACCAGTTTTAATTTTATCAATGGTGACAACATTCATCTTCCTCATTTCAAATACTCTCAGCCATCAGTTGCCAACAAAACCCACTCTACCATTATGGTGTACTCTGTACCTCTCAGCTATACCCAATGGTAGGTCTTGCTTGAAACAGCTCACTGTATCCCATCTGCTTAAGAGTGCTCTCCAGTATCGAGCAGGTTTTATGTGTAAGTTGTGCAGATTCAAGGCTGGTAGGCAACCTGGCCACTGTACGTGATAATACTCCAAGACTTGGTCCCTTATGCTAAACGAACTTATCATTTGAGATAACAAAAGAGTACTTTATTTAGGAAATATGAGAGAGTGATGGGGAAAGTTAGAAGACTATTATAAACTTAAGCATGTTTCATGCACAAAGTAAAACTTGGAATGTCTGAATTCTGTTGAGAAACAAATGCAGTAAAAACCCCATTAGAAGATAGTACAGTTCATAGAAAAATCACATGGCTCCAATCCTGTTTTCATCAGGGTATATGTTTTAGAATTCCAGGAAAAGCACACTCATGAAAATGGTCTCTCTAGCTGTAACAAATAAGCTCTTTTACATGTAGGAGTGGCTCTTTTTTTTGGTCAGAGACTCCACTGGAAATCTAATAAAAGCTATGGATCTTTTCCCAATAATATATTGACAATCATATTATCTGCCAGAGTGTGAGCACTATTGCTGGGACTTTACAGGCTAGCTATGTATCATGGACTGCAAGTTAAGTCCCTTCCTTGGTAGAAACGCAGTTTTTTAAAAAAAATTTATGCTGTGTAACCATAATGTATAAATACATGATTTTGGCAGAGATGACTCAGCTACTCCTAGCATTATGGTGACTCTTCATCAGAAATTAAATAAATTCCTTAACACCTCATAAGGAATCAGAGCCTCAGTCGGGCTTAGAATTCAGTGTCTGTCTCTGGACCCATGATGATGGATGCTCTGAATTAGTCAATCAACCGAGTCCTCTGTCATGCTCTCGCTCAAGGGGCCTCCCTACTTTTCTTCTGGATGGTTTAGTCATTCCTCTGCTTCCATTACAAACAGCCAGTGTTGGTGTTGAAATGACAGCTTTCAGAATGGAGTCAAAGGAGGAAAAAAGCCTAGTTACTTCAGAGCAGAAATAGAAACCAAAGAGCTTGGTCACTAACAATGAAAATGAAAAAAAAAAATGTAATTCCTATGCGTGTGCTAATTACAACGTTAGGCCTCCTCACGTACTTGCCTTCTTTTACTCCATAAGTCATCCTGCTGGGTAGCTATCATCCACCCACTTTCTACATTTGGGTAGCCAGAGGCTCTAAGAGATTATGTAACTTGTGTAAGACTCCATGGTTAATGCGTCGCATTAATATTTAAATATTTTTGTATCTGATTCGGAGTCTAGCATTTTCCTACTATTTAATGCTTTTTAATTTACTTATTAAAAATATGAGATCTAATTCCATGCTTCTAGTCTTGCAATTATCTATGTCTGAGAGACCTCAAAGTTTCCTTAGCTAAAAATATATGCATGGGGGAGAAAGGTGACCTGCACTTCCTAGAATACTTGGAAGAACACTTCCAACACTAAAGTCACATGGTTTTGGCTGAGTGACAAGGCAAT
This sequence comes from Carollia perspicillata, assembly GCA_004027735.1. Taxonomy (NCBI): domain Eukaryota; kingdom Metazoa; phylum Chordata; class Mammalia; order Chiroptera; family Phyllostomidae; genus Carollia; species Carollia perspicillata. The sequence goes on along the minus strand of PVKM010000303.1, from coordinate 84,063 downwards.
TGAAACCTTATGTGGAGCCCTGGGCTTCCATCCAAGAGCATTCAGACTCAAACATTCGTCCCCCTTACCCACAGGAAATAGGCTTCAATCCCCCTTCCTAGTGGATGCCTGAAACTGTGGAAAGTAGGAATCCTATTATTATATTATCTAATATATATTACTTTATTATGTAGTATATATATTACTGTTTTTTCCTGTACATACACACCTATGATAAAGTTCAGTTTATAAATTAGGGACAGTAAGAGATTAATGATTATAATTAATAATAAAATGGTACAATTTTAGCAATATACTGTAATAAAAATCATGCAAACGTGGACTCTCTCTCTCTCTTTCTCTGCAGTAACTGATCTGACAACCCATATGGCTACTAAGTGACTAGTGGGCAGGCAAAGGTAGCACATACAGCATGGGTACACTGGACAAAGGGAGGAGGGAGAGGGGCAGTGTGAGATTTTGTCACGCTACTCAGAATGGTGCAAAATTTAAAACTTATGAATTGTTTACTTCTGGAACTTTCCATTTAATATTTTTGGACCACAGTTGTCTGGGGGTTACTTGAAACCATGGAAAGTGAAATTGAAGATAAGGGGGGACTACTGTACCACCTTTCCTCTCAATACATGGCTAATTGAACCACAGGGACAATCAGTGGTATTAGGCAGTAATGATGAAACTTCATATCCTCTTTCCCTTCACCCTCAGACACCAAATTAGCCTTCACCTGTATTTCCTTCCAGATCAAAAGTAAATGCCTTTATGAACTGTCATAGCTGCAATATCAGCTTGTTTTACACTGGAAAAGGTTTCGAGTCATTGTTTTGCTACATATTTAAAAGTTCTAGGACACACCAGGTAACACAGTAGTTCTATAACAATCTAGACTGACTGGCTTCCCCCACATTTCACTGAGACATAGTCTGGCATAAGGACCATGGCACTAGGCTCTTTAAATTCTTAAAAGTATCTCCTAAAAAAGTATCCAGGTTGAAAACAAAGCCACATTAAAATTCTTTAGGGTGCTGTCTTTGAGGTGTTATGTCTCTTCAGCCTTCTTTGACAGCTTCCCATTTCTACACCTCCTTTCACTTCTCTGCCTCTTAAGCAAGGTAGCTGAGAGGAGGGCAGCAGCCAGTCTGGGGCCTGTGGGTTAAGAGAGGCCTGCCCATGGGGCTCCACCTGGGGAAGGACTGCCATAGAGCAACTGTGTAGTCAGATAAGAAAGCCTTTCATGTCTGCCCTGACGATGTCTTCCAAGGTCACACTCAGAAATGACTCTGGTCCCCTCTCTTGGTAAATGCCTACTATAACCCACATGAAAACTTGGCAAATGCATATTGATCATCTACTATATGCTGAAATTTATTCTAGATATTGGACTATGGAGATAAATATGATAGAACTTCTGCCTTTGAGGAACACTACTTAGTTGGGAAGAGATTTATAAGTGTAAATTTAAAATACAGCATGATATTAGCATATGGTTCCATGCAGTAGTTAGGGTCTATGAGAGCAGAGAGGAAAGGCACCCACCCCAACCCAGGATCAGAGGAAGAGTCCCATCTGGCATGCACAATGAGAGTCCCAAAAGACGAGTAAGAGTTAGTCTGGTGAGAACAGAAATGTGGGCTGAGCATTCTAGACGGAGGAAACCACGTAAACATAGGCACAGAAGGATGAAATAGATGACGTATATGGACAACTAAATGTATTTTACCATTTGTTACTAAAACTAAGTAAGAAGGAAACAGTGACAGGAGATGGGGCTACTTTGGCAAGGAGTCCTGCCATGGGGGTCCTTTATGATGGAACAAGTGACTAGAACTTCATTGTTTAGTTTACTAGGAAGCAAAAGTAGGCTTTTAGCAAAGCATTTATATATGTGTTTAGATTTGTATGCAGCAGGGAAAATGGACTGAGAAGTGAAGACAAGAAGCAGGGAGACTAGTTTAGAGACCATTGCAACAATCTGGTAGAGAGAGAGGATGAGGGCCTGAAACTGGGTGGTGTCAGGGTGATGAAGACAAAAAAAAAGTGGATTAAGGATTTATTTAGGAGACAAATTTAGGGGAAAAATAGGGACTGACTGGATACTGGACTGAGAGATGGGAAGAACTCAAGATGATTTGTAGATAGAAATAAGAGGCTAAAGGTTGACCAGGAAAGACTCAAATGTCCTAGACTATACAACCAGCTAACTGTGGCTGATTGAATGCAATCATTCACACTTAGTTGCATAGTGGTGATCATTTATAAAGTAAATATTCATCACAATCACATATTTTGAGCCTCCCAACTGGCCTATGGTGGGAGGGACATTATTTTGTTGCAGATGAGGAAATGGGCTCAGAGAAAATTAAATGGACTTGGTCAAGATCATATAACACTACACTGGTAGAGCCCCTGGTTTACACAAGAAATAAAAAAATTGTCTTTAAGTTTTACTATATAAAATTATTAACATTTGACCATTTTGGCTATTCTGGTAACTTCATATGGTTCACCCTAACACTATGCTATGTTCTTCAATGGGTGAATTTCATTGTCTGAGACCTCAGTGCAGAAATGGAGGCTTTCTCCTCATTCATTGTTTCAGAATCTTTCTGTTTCTATAGTCTAGTGATTTTCTTGCACAGACTATTTTGCTACATTGTGAGAGGAAAGTCAGAACTGTGGGAATAAATCCAAAGAAGAAGCATTATAGTCCTAGTAACTTCTTTGATGTGTGGAAAAGCTCTTCTCTTCTAGCATTTGCCCTCTTATACAGCCCATCATATTTAGCTTACCTTAGAGTCAGCTTTCCAGAGACAGATTCTAGCCGTCTCTCTAGGTTCTCATGAAGGTCACGTAAGATAATACATGGGAAGAGGATTTATCAAGTGCTACCCAACACATAGTACTGTGTTGTTAATCTTGTCAGTAATGGAATAAAAGAGAGGACAAAAAACTTGATTCAATATCCTTCAGACTCCTTCCTGATTCATCAGTATATCCCAACGTTCAAGCAACCAGGTATTGATTACATCTAGCTATACAAAATTTTAAAAAATACTCTATAGCCACTTTTCTTATTAAGATATTGGAGAGAGTTGGAAAGTAATTACTTAGACATAGGGCCATCAGAGATAATGATCTTAACCATCCTGAGAATTGCTCTCTTTCTCTATTTCTTTTCCTTCCTTTCTAGATTCCACCTTAAATATTCTGTCTAAAGAGATTAGGTCTTCCTACCCTGAACATTTACATTTGAGTTTTCAATAAAAGGCCTCAGTGTGCTTCACAGCTCTAGTACAGTGTGGTCTGGGATTGATTCTTCTTTTTCATGCGTATCCTTATACTTCAGATACCCTATCAGAAGCTATACAAGTGAATAGTCTAATTCCAGCCCTTCAGTTCAGCTTTTAAAATCTCCTTTTTACATCTAAACCATTGCAAAAGCACTAATTGATAATTTTTTAATAGAAATTTAACTCTTGTGGGCCACTCTGCATAGTCTCTGAATTCACTCACCCAGAAAGTATGGGATTTAATATATGAATCCTACAAAAGATGTGATTTATATATATAAATCCTATTATATTCCTTTATTAGGCAACGGAAATTTTTACTTGTGAAGCAACATGAAAAAGCTGAAGGATTTTTCACAAATAGCTCAGAAAACCTTTAATACCTTCAACTCAAAGACTGAACACTGTATCCCTCACCTCATTTTCCAAGACAAATCACTGTCAAACATTAGGTTAACATTTAACATGTATTTTAGGATTGATTCATTTAGGGTTCACCTACAATTAAAATATAAGGTAAATTTTATCATATCTTTCTTCTACCATACATTTGTAAAAGGGAAAAGAACAAGTACACAGACAAATGAAATTGTTTTCCACAGGAAATAACTGTAGCTCATCATGTTATTTTATTTCAAGAGGCCAGTTTTAATTGAGGGTTTAATTTTGTAACACTTCTAAAAATTTATGTAATTTTTTTTAAGTTCTAAGAAATTTCTGGTGTTATCACAAATAAGATATTTTAGTACATTAGCAGAAAAGAACCTTTTTTTACACATTCATGCTACTTTCTATTCTATACATTGGCCATTTGGTTTATTAGTTATGTTCAGTCTAAACTTTTGACTCTGCAAATGACTCTAGAATTTCGAAAATCAGAAAAAAACATTACTAGCTTGTCCAGATTGACAGGAAAAACTGGAAGACCTTCACACTGATGCCTTGTATGGGGAGGGCCCTGGGCTGTTTTTACTCACACTCTCTCTCATTTGTTACCTGTAATCACCATGACAGGGAGGCAGACTGTACTCCTGCTCCCTGGAAGAAAAGCTTGGGATCATAAAGCTCAAATCAGAGATTTCCAGTCATGGTCACACATGTGGGTCACACAGGGAGTTTTTAAAATGTTCATATTCCCAGTCCTCACTCCAGTGCTCAGAAGTCTAGGGCAGAGGCCCAGGAAAAGAAGGGGGTGGGTAGAGGTGGAAAAGGGTATAAGGTAGATAAATGGTAATGGAAAAAATTACAATAAAAAATAAAATTTAAAAAATTACCCAGGTGATTCTGATGTAGCTAGTCCACGGCTCAGTGTCTTGGGAAGCTCAGCTCACAGGAGCAAAATCTAGGAGCCCTCAGACCCTGAGGAAACTTTCTTTCTACTACCCAAGCTTTGAACCCTTCAGATCTATTTGGACTTCCAAATCCATCTAGTAGAAAATCTCTGTGGTCTGAGATGCCAAGACTCTGCTTTCTCTGGACCTCTGATTTCTGGCACAATCAAGTCTCCTCTATGTTCACCCGACACCAGGAGCTCCTTGGCCTATATGTAAAGAAATTACACAGATATACTTGGAACACTGCATTGCGAGGAAAAAGAGATCTATGCACTAATCAGAAATATTGCTTTATCAATCTATTATAATTAAAGGTTTTTTATATCAGGATGGAAGTTGAACTAGATTAGTATTTTTCAAACTACAGGCAATCACTCAGTAGTGGGTCAGGAAATAAGTTTACTGAGTCTTGACAGACATTTTAAAAATCACATAGAGTAGAAAACAGAGTGTCTCTCAAAGAAGAATAGGTGTTTTTTTGTAAAATAATTCACTTTCAATCTATGTATATATAAACATGAATGTGTCTGAGTCCAATGTAACATGCTTTTATCAATGTGAGGGACAGGGTAAAAAATTATTCTGAAAACACTAGACTAGATCATTTAGTTTCCTTCCCATTGCAGATTTTAGAAGTTTATTTACACACACACACACACACACACACACACACACACACACACACACACACACAGATTATCAACAAACAAACCAACCTGACAATAGTGAAAAGAGAGATCTATGTAAGTTTTATTGAAGTATAAAAGTTTCTTTTAGCAGAATTGTTTTACTTTTTTTGAGCAGGACCAACATTTGTGCTCTTAAAGGCCAGCCACTCCCTTTGTGTTCACGTTGAGGGAAAAACTTTCACTGGTAGGGAAAGTATTAGTTGGAACACTAAATCACAGATTACTGATGGTAAAAGTCTAAGGGAATAAGCTTTTACTATGCACATTGTGTTTGCTATACACAATCCCAGGAGGCTAGGAGCTACAGAAAGTGTGAGAGGAGCTATATAAAGTTATAATATCTAAACAATTACTGCTAAAAAACAAACAAACAAAAACCCCTAAAAACAAAGAACAATAACAACAAAAAAGAACACCAAGGAAATGTCGGTGGTATTAACAATTAGCATGATAGTTCAGTTCAGGAAGCATGTAGTGCAGACCAGTCCCTGCTGTCTGGGCTTGGGAAGGCAAAGGGAGAGCTACCAGGAGATCTTACACTGGTCACATTGTACTGTACAAGTACTTAGAGATGTCCCTCCAGCATTTCCCCTTGTATCCAGGTTTGCCAGGGTGGTGGTGATGGTAGTGGTAAGTTGTAGAAGTTAGCAAGGGGGAGAACTGAGGTGATATACCAAGAATAGAAGACAGAATAAACAAAGGCATGGAGGTTAGAAATGGCATAGTGAGTACAGGAGTCTAAAAGCAATTCAGAGCAACTGGAATATAAAGAAAACCAGGAAATGAGAAGCCACCGAAGGGTTTTAAGCAGGGACTGTTATTAGATGTGTGAATAGTAAACTCTGATGACCATATGGAGGAAAGAACTGAGGGGGGAAAGGCTAGAGTCCTGACACAAATGGAAAACACTTTACAATGTTCCATGTGAGAGAGGAGGGGGCCAATAACAGTTGAAATGGAGATGAAGGAATAACATGAAAAAGGGAAATAACAAGCTAAAATTGGCTTATTACCTTATTGAATGGAAGCAGAAGATAGACTTAAAGATTGCTATTTTAAGAAATGAGGATAAATAATGGTGCCATGTACTGTGCTGGTGAATAAGTAAGGAAAACAGGAGAATAAGTTTAAAGGGGAGTTGAACTGTTAACCTGTTAACTTTGAGATGTGGGAGGAATATGCATATGGAAATGACCCAAATGACCCACATGTCATTTGGATATACCACTCTGAAGCTCAGGGATAAGAGTGTCACAAAATAAGTAGTGCTGGCACCATCATGGTAGATCAGAGCCAAACCTGAAATGAGTGCGTGTTAGACTTTATAACCACCATATAAGATAGGCCATATTACCCTTATTTAAGAAATAAAAAATTTGAGGCGTAGAGAGATTAAATAATTTGCCCAAGGTTCTACAGTTAGCGGCAGAGTAGAACTCCAATCCAAGTCTGAATGCCAGTCTTCAACTCTTTCCACTACGCAGTGATGCCTCCTGAGAAGGACATCAGGGAAAGATCTAATTCCTGGGAGATCTGGACATTTGGAAGGTAGACATAGGAGAAAGAGCTATTTGCTCTGTCACATTGAAAGACTGACTGATCATGTTTCTGATGCCTCATGAAGGAGAATGCTGTAAAGAGAATGTTGCAAAAGTGGCATCAGCCATTTGGATTTTTTTTTAAATTTTTAAGATTTTAGTTGTTTATTTTTAGAGAGAGGGGAAAGGAGGGACAAAGAGAGGGGGAGAAATGTTGACTGACTGCCTCTTATACATGCCCTGACTGGGACCGAACTCACAACCCAGGCATGTGCCCTAACTGGAATCGAACCAGTGACCTTTGCTTTGATGCCCAACTAAGTCATACCAGTCAGGGCACAACCTGAATTCTCAATATAACACCTTAAACATCTTTTGCAGTAAAGTGTAATAAGAAAATTAATTCTTACTGAGTAACTACTGTACATTAGGCATGGTACTCTATGAAAGATTAAATAATCTCAGATAGTCCTCACTACTCTATGAAACATGATTAGTTATTAGCTTTTTATAGACAAGAAAACCAAAACTTAGGGGAGTTACAAAGCCTGTTGAAAAAAAAAGGACACACATAGATAGTATTCTAGCCCATGATTATGAGACTCTAATGCCCATGGACCTTCCACTTTTCATATTGCGTAGCCTTCCAAGTGAGGTATTAGCAAAGGCACTAGAACCAGTTATGCAGAGGGTGGTCAGTGAGTAAACAAGACAAAGCCTTTAGCAAATTTAAGTAGGTGAAGTTGGCCCATAATGCTCTTTAAAAAATTACTTTTAGTTAACATGTAAATTCTTCTCACAGGTCTACTCTAAAATGCAACTTCCAGTAAGGCCCAAGAAGACAGGCAGCCTAGTTATTTGTGTCCTATTCAGTGACAAGTCATGTTCATAGTTATTCTTCTGAGGGGCTGCAAGACCCTGAAATAGGTTTTCCTGTTTCAGGTTTCTTACCTATTCTGAGCTACACTACTGATGGAGTGGTTTATTGAAATCTGCAAATCTGATCACGTCATGCCCCTGATTAAATCCATCATAAATCCATGCCCTTCTTTTCCTCATAAATCCGTGCCCTTGTCTGTTGTACAAGACCATCCATCATGACCCTCTCATCTACTCATCTGCTTGGTCGCCTGCTGCCCTCCCTGTGCCACTCCCCAACCCATGAATACTCAACTACTTGCATCCTCCCTCATAAGTCAATATTTTAGGCCCTGGTTTCTGAGCACACTCTTCTTTCTACTTTGAATTCCCTTTCTCAACATGTTAACCCACCAAAATTCCTACTCAAGCATCAGGATAAAGCATAATAATGACCTCCTTTGTAAAGGTCACATCATCTACATAGAACTGGTTACTCTGTCAGCCATTAGAACTTAGGAATGCCTATTATTAATGCCTCTTTATTGCAACTACTTCTTGAGTATAACTTTTCACCTTCGTGACTTCCTTTTATAGGATGGAGCCTCTCTGTTTAATCCCTGCTTTGCAACTGCAGTTTCTAGCAGAAAAACTGGTAAATAATATATATTTGATAAATATCTGAACAAGTGAGAGCTATTCAAATCAATGAAAGATTAAGTCTTTGATACAAATTTTTATCTAGACATGAGTCATAATCACACAGCTTTGTAATGATTTTTTAAAATTAAATTTCTATATATTTAAATGAACCCAAAGGCACAAAGACTGACTTCAGCACACTGTTCATAGACTGCATGTTAAATGCCACTGAACAAAGGCGAAGTAAAAGCTCACTGAAGCTCTGGGAAAGCTATGTTTTAAATCCCATTACAATAGATGCCAATGTGTCCAATCTTGTAAAGGTTCTATGAGCATTCATTGGACCTTGGGGTTTAATATCATCTTCCCCTCTGAGCTAAAAAGATGGTATCGGGGATCTGTCTTGTGAGGACTGATGGGAAAATCCAGACTCTCTTCAGTGTTAAATTAGAGTTCACCAGGTTGAAAATAGATCCCAAGTGTCCAATTCCCTGAAAGACAGACTCAGCCATTTAACTACAGGAAACCCGAGGAGAGGACAATGTCCTCTGAAAGGCCTCAGGGTCTCCGTGGTTACAGAAGCCAAAAGTTGTCTTTATATTGCTTTAGTGTTTATTCAGACTGAACTTAAATCCTCACACCATAATATCTTGTACATTTTCCTCACATACTCAAAATGGAGAGAAGCAGTGATTAAATCTGGCCAAATATTGTTGTAGTTAAATAAGATAAGGAGAAAGGAAGTCCACCCCTTTATATTATAAATTCAAACTTGGAAGGAAGAAGACAAGTGAGGATTTAGACAGAAAGCCTGGCACTGTGAAAGGCATCCTGGAGGGGAATCAGGATGCCGGGATTTTGTTTCAGCTCTGCCTCTGATTTGCTGTGAATTTTTAGGCAAGTCACTTAGCCCCTGCAGCCTCAGTCACTTACTTGAGGTTTAAATTTTGAAAAGTCATTAAAACTCTGTGAGTCTCAATTTCTTTGGGTATAAAATTAGGCTGACCACACCTACTTTACAGGGTTCCATGAGGCATAAATGAGATAATGTAGATGAAGTACGTTCCCCAATGCCCTAGGGCAGAGGTTCCCAAATCCATTTGTTGTCTAAATAATAGTTTCACAAAGGGGAAATACCTAACTGCTCAATTTTTAAGTAGTCAGGTACAAACAACTTGAGTAATTTTTTTGTCCTTAACAACTAAGAAATTATATGAAAAACGATAAACATAAATTGAGAGAAAAAATTAGCAATTTTATTGTATTTACAAATAACCACAGTTACCTACAATGAGATGTGTGTACTTGTGCCCTGCATAGAACACTGCCTCCTTCATTTCCTATCCTACACTGATTTTCATACTATACTTATTTTTTCATCTCAGTAATCATCTAAAACCCAGCCTTGCAAAGATATGAATCATCCGAAGGAATGTAGCACAGTGTAAGATGGAAAGTGTGAAGTAACTGAACTCATCTGGTGTCTAACAGATATTACTGCTTCCTTTGAAAATTTAAAGTATTTTACAGTGCCCATGGTTTTTTTTTTTGTTGTTGTTGATAGTTGTGAGTTTGTTGTGATTTCACTGTTCATAGTTTTGATCATCTTCTTTTTCTTAGGTAAGTCCCTTTAACATTTCATATAATAAGGGCTTGGTGATGATGAACTCCTTTAACTTGACCTTATCTGGGAAGCACTTTATCTGCTCTTCCATTCTAAATGATAGCTTTGCTGGTTAGAGTAACCTTAGATGTAGGTCCTTGCCTTTCATGACTTTGAATATTTCTTTCCAGCCCCTTCTTGCCTGCAAGGTTTCTTTTGAGAAATCAGCTGATAGCCTATGGATACTCCTTTGTAGGTAACTCTCTCCTTTTCTCTTGCTGCTTTTAAGATTCTTTCCTTATCTTTGACCTTGGGTAATGTAATTATGATGTGCCTTGGTGTGTGCTTCCTAGGGTCCAACTATTTTGGGTCTCTCTGAGCTTGTTGGACTTCCTGGAAGTCTATTTCCTTTGCCAGATTGGGGAAGTTCTCCTTCATTATTTTTTCAGATAAGTTTTCAATTTCTTGCTCTTCCTCCTCTCCTTCTGGCACCCCTATGATTCAGATGTTGGAATGTTTAAAGTTATCCCAGAGGTTCCTAAGCCTCTCCTTATTTTTTTCAAATTCTTTTTTCTTCTTTCTGTTCTACTTGAATGTTCATTTCTTCTTTCTGCTTCAAATCATTGATTTGAGTCCCAGTTTCCTTCCCTTTACTGTTGGTTACCTATGTATTTTTCTTTACTTTACTTTGCATAGCCTTTACTTCTTCCTCTATTCTGCAACCATACTCAAACATTTTTGTGAGCATTCTGATTACCAGTGTTTTGAACTGTGCATCTGATAGGTTGGCGATCTCTTCATTGCTTAGTTTTGTTTTTGAAGCTTTGATCTGTTCTTTCATTTGGGCCTTATTTTTTTTGTCTCAACACACCTATTACATTGTAAGGGGCAGAGCCTTAGGTATTTGCCAGGGTGGGGGAACCCACATTACTGTATTGTGGCACTGTATGTGGGGGAGGGTCTGAGAGGGAACAATGCCACTTGCTTGGCTCTCTGCTGGCTTCCAGTCACTTCCCCTGCTACACACAAGCATATTGGGCCCTTCTGGTGCTGATTCCTGGGTGGGTGGGTTTGTGTACATTCTAGGACCCTCTGGGTCTCTCCAACAAACTCTCCTGTGAGGCTGGATGTTTCTCATGCTGCCACAACCCTCACAGATTTTTACAGATAGAGGTTTTGAGGTTTTATTTCCCTGCACTGGAACCCTGGGTTGCGTGGTCTGTCTTGCTACCCAGTTGTTGCTTGCGAGTTATTCTCATGCAAATGTGGGACTACCTGGTCCTCCAGCCACTGCCCTGCCACATGTCCTCTCCACCCCAGCTGCCCATCTCTACCTCTCCTACTGGTCTGAATGAATGTTTCTTCTTTAACTCCTTCATTGTTGGACTTCCATACAGTTTGATTTTCTGGTAGTTCTAGTTATTTTTTGTTTTTAAATTTGTTGTCCTTCTTTTGGTAGTGCAAGAAGGCAAAGTGTACCTACCTGTGCCCTCATCTTGGCTAGAAGTCTGAAATATTTTCCTAAATTAAAAAAATTATTTATTGATTTTAGAAAGATAGGGGGAGGGGGAGAAAGAGAGAGAGAAAGAGACGGAAATATCAATGTGAGAGAGAAACATTGGTTGTTTCCCATACATGCCCCTACTGGGGATTGAACCTGCAACCTAGGTATGTGTCCTCACCAGGAACTGAACCCTCAGACTTTTGGTGTACAGAATGATGCTCCAACCAACTGAGTCACACTTGCCAGGGAAGATCTGAAATATCTGAATTATCTCTTCAACTAAATAATTTTATGATTTGTTAGTTTTTATTGCTTTCTTATACTAGTCTGGATAGAGTCCATGCAAAGACAGTAAATTTAAATCACTCATTTACCTCTTTCTTCTGGATTAAAAGGCACCTTTATCACTGAAACAAGAATCTGTCTACCAATAATTTTTGAACCTGAAGGTTGCTGACATGTATTAATTATTGCAAAAGGGGACAAGTATTTTTAAAAACATACACATGCCCAAGAGAACTTATTGTCCACTACAGTTGTGATCTCTTTCTGCTTGAACTGTAAAGGAGTTAAAACCTGTTCACAATTTACCACTGCATATGGCACTACTTTTTAAGGAATGTTGTATTTAAATGCAAAAATACTCAATTTGGGGAATTTTTATTTATGAAAGATAAAAGCATTTCAGCAAGCATGTGAATCACACTTACACGAGGTGAAGCTTGGGGAGGAAAGAAAACATTACTGCATAAAATACTTTTTGTTTTGCATGAACAGGGGATAGAGGACCCTAGATAATCCATCCTCTGAAAGGATAATGAGCACATAAATGCTGACTCTGGGGCTCCATCTTGTGTCAGTGGCAACTTACTATTAATGGCTGTCTGAGGTACTATGTTAAGAAAGATCCTGAGGAAAATTTAGGCTCTCTAAAAAATTAAGTGTGATATTTGTCATAGATTTAAGAAGAGAGACTAGCACCATAAATGCCACATGTTTGCCATATATATGGATGCATTAATATAGAGAACTCTAGAACACTCTCTTTCTCCCACTTTTAAGGAGGAAAAAGCCAAATCTCACTTTGCTTACTTTACTGTTTTATACTAGAAATCCATGTTGTTTCTATTTTTGGAAGTTGTTTCAGTGTCCTGAATAAGAAAGGAACATTTAAAACAAAAATTTAATATAAAATTTTTATATTAAAAACAGAGAATAAATAACTATAAAGCAACTCTCTCAAATTTTAAATACGGTCTAATAGAATGTTAGATCAACAATTTTCTGCTATAGTAGAAATGACTCAGGTCAGATAAGGGAGCAAATACATCTCTGGGAAGAATCATCAAGGTAGAAGTATTAGGAAATATTATGAACACAGCCAAGTTAGGTTAGAAAACACCTGAGCATCATTCTCTGCTACTATTCTGAAGGGAAAATTCCCTTATTTGATACCGAATTGCTATAAGATGCAGTTCCAATGCCAAAATGTTCATGGTTGATCTTTTTAAAAAAATCTTCCAAGATAATTATAGATTCACCAGCATTTGTAAGAAATAACAGAGACCCTTATAGTCTTTAGTCTAGTTTCCTATTTTGATGATAAATCTTTCAGGACTACAGTACAGTATCACAACCAGAAAATTGGAATTGATATAATCTACCCAACTATTCATATTTCACCAGTTTTACATTTGATCATGTGTATTTGTTTTTTAAATAGTTTTATAGTGTAGATTTTTGTGATGGCCACCAGTATCAAGCTATAGCACAGCTCTATTACAACGATCCCTTGTGCTAACCCTTTAGTAGCCACAGCCACCTCCCTCCCTCCGCTCTTCCCAACCCCTGGTACAACTAATTTCTTTTGCATCTGTATAGTTTTGTCATTTCAAGAATATCATACAAATGCGATCATGTGTTATGTAACCTTTCAAGACTGTTTTTTCATCATGGCATAATTCCCCTGAGATCCATCCAGCCTGTGTGTCTGTTCTCAGCAGCTCATTTTTTTTTTGTCACTGGGTAGTATTCTAGAATATGAATTCCACAGAATGTTTTAACTATTTATGCTCATTATAAATTTTATAAGCCAGTTAGGAAAGTAGCAAATGAAAATGCCAAAAGCACTAACCCTTTTTCACATAAAACCTGACAGTGGAACTCAGATGATCACCAATATATACTTTATCTTTATCCTCTCATATTTTTGTGTGGTTGCAGAAGGTATATGTGCATGGTGAAAATCTGATTAGTGAAAGCAGCATGCAGCGATGAGAAATAATGTGTTTAAAAATAAAAGCAGGGACTGCTGACTTCACTGTGGCCTGTTTCCAGAGTGGCAAATACATTTTACTTCCAGTAAAGACTATTAGCTATTGGTGGTGACTGCGGGGAGGGCAGTGATGAGAATTCACATGTTGAGTCCAGGATCAGACCAAGGCTCTGCTCTTGGCAGAGAGCAGAGCCTAGTTGATAAAGAGAAATACTTGTCACATCTGCGCCAGTTGTTTGTCACCAGCAGTGTTAAAGATTAAGAAGGCCCACATCACCTGAAACGTCAATGACCGACGTGAAGCATATAAAAACAAAGGTGGAAAACAAATCTAGTGAGCGTGTCCCTAACATTGTTCAGGCAAGGAGCTCCCAGGAAGCAGAGTGTCATTGGAAAATTTATCCTTATAGTGGGAAAGGATAGTTCAAAAGCCAGCAATACTTTCATTACCATCTCCTAATTCTTTTTGATCCCAACTCTACACACATTAGTGAAATAGCTCATTTTGAGAAAGACCAAAAGAGCTAAAAGTTTTTCTTTTCCTTAACATTTGAGTGTTTAGTAAGTGATAAGCAGGGTGTTAATGTATTTTATATGTATTATTTCATTAATTCTCACTCAAGCTGGGAATTTTGGTCCTATTATTATTTCCAATTACAGATGAGGGCTGAGGTTTAGAGAAGTCTGGTAACCCAAAAGGAGGCTTTTGTATCTTCCTCCACTGCCTTTCTTTCCCCGGACCTTTTCCCCTCATTGTAAGTTAATAAACTAGAATTAGGCTTAATAGACAACATCTCTGTTGAGTCTGAACTGCATGATTGTTCCCATATTCCTGGAGCCTGCTTACCTCTCAGCATTGGCAAAATCAAGTGTTTGGATCCCCAAGGTTAAGGACAAGATCTGGAAATGGAGACTTGAGGGAGTTTTTTGAAGCCACTTGGCTTCGAAGAATAACATTTCCCAAAACAAGTATAATTTTTAAAAAATTTGCCAAGTTTTCTTATCCTTATTTGACTGAATAACATCATTTTTATTTTGATTTAGATGTTGTAGTAGAGGGAATGCCAAAAACTTTCTGTACCTAGGGTCTGTTGAGGTCTTACTCTAACTTCTGTCCGTAAGGAATTAAAAAATGCGATGGGGAGGTAAATACACAAAGGGAACAAAAAGAGAATACACAGCATTCTATCATCACATGGCAAACTGTGTGTCTTTGTCTATAGACACAATAGAAATTTTATGAGACATGGGACAACAGTTTTATGGAAAAGATGAGACTTAAGTGAGGTCAGGAGATATAGAATTTTTATATGGCCATGGAGAATTTAAAGAGCCAGCTATTTTCATGACTTTTGAAGATGATTCCTTTTAAAAGTCTTTACTTACAGATTATGTTTTAGGAATTTGTTGTCAAACACCCTCACTTGCTTAGGGTCACTAGGCACAAAGAAAAGTAGCACCAGGAGAATGCTTTTCAGGGGCGTTTGAGTGTTTGCTACAGGAGTCCTTTGGACCCTAGGTGGTGAGAAGGCCTGAAGTCCCATCACAAGCTCCTGAGCTCCTGGGAAAACCCATTTTCAGGGAATTCATGGCCTAGAAAGACCAACAGTCTGAATTTGCTTTAAGGACTCTTGGCCTTCTAGTCCAGTGTTTAGAGAATTTGTTTTGTTTTAAGAAAAATTGGGATTAATGACAGAAAATTCCGCCCAAAAGATTTAAGAAAGCAAAGCCTAAAATAGACAGGTCTTAACCTCTTCGGCTAACACTAAATGAATTCATTCTATTTCCTTCCAGTCATGAGAAATCCTTGAACCCTTCCCTTCTCTTTACCCTCACTCCTATCTGTCCCTCCAAAAAAGTTACTGTAAGTACCTAATAGTTTAAGCATTAAGAATCTAAGTGAAGAAAGTTAATGATGACATTTGATGCTAAACAGAACATAAGACATGATTTCAGATAGATTAAAGCAGGCCTGTGTTTTACTGTTGGGAAAAAAAATAAGGTGAGGATTCTGCTTCTGTTTATTGTGTTTATTGTGTTAAATATGATAAAATTTTTCTTATCATATTTCTACCAAATTTTACTCTTTTAAATGCCAGAACCCAGGAGGCAGTATATTCCCCTTATTTTAAAATATAAAGGATATTTAATAATGGTAGTCCTTTGGTTACTTCTAATAAAATGTTCAACTGAGAATCTGTTGCTAATGGTCTGCAATGCATAAAGCACAAATTAAGTGTGAAATCAAAAGGGAGGTAAGAATAATTACACTTAAAGCTTTCTAAATCACAACCTAGAGTGAAATAGAAAATACAGGAAGATAAACTAGGAACAATGAAAAATGAATTGCCTTTGATTAATTCTTATTTTTTACCAAATTACCATATATTATTAGACTGAATATATCTGTACCTTGGATCACTAGGCCTCAAATATTGACAAATCCTGCATAAATCTGTCCTTCATAGAACACTCAAACACCATTGCTCCACTTTCTTGTCAATAGTTGGATGAAGTGGGAGAGCGTCTAACATTTGCACATTTCGCTGGTGAAGTCACTAAAAGAGAGAGGGAAAGTACCTTCTAAAACAGGGATCCCCAACCCCCAAGCCATGGACTGGTACTGGTCCTGGCCTGCTAGGAACTGGGTCACACAGCAGGAAGTGAGCTT